>JASANE010009066.1:0-15716 GCA_030248225.1 Trileptium ribeirensis | reverse complement strand
TTGTTATGTAGTTATTCATTCAGTTAGTATTGTTTAAATATATAAATAAAATTATAAATGTATATAAATTTATAAAAGTCAAATTTTAAAAGACTCTGGTTATAACTTGTTTGTGATTTTAATTAAAATCTCAGAGCACATAAACTAATGAATTTGGTTCAAATCTTCACCGAAAAAATGTATATGACCAGGTACTTTAAGGCACAACACCTGAAGGGCGGAAATCGAAAACACCGATTATATAGCTATAAATAAGTTTTTATCTTCATTGTTTTATTCTCGTATTTCCGCTGCGATTCTGCCTGCACAAAGTTGCTTGCCTGAAAAAATTAGGATCCAGATTAAGTCGTATTAATTCCGATTTGATAGACAGGGGGCGGATGTCGGGATCATTTAGCAAACGTTAACATCGTATGCCATTTCGTTTTCTGATTTTCTAAATAACTCAACAACTTAGTGTTTAAAATAAACATGCGACGCCTAAAATTTGGGAAACGATTCAAACCCTGTGGGACTAGCTAGATTATAATTTTTAGTGCGCTGATCTTGGAACGACAACTGGTTCACGCTTAGAAGACCAAACTCTGAAAGCAAACCTTTGGCACAATAGTGTGGTTCCGGTTAGGGCCTGAAGTTGCCAATAAAATGTGTATATACCATATATTTGGTCATGCATATTAAGATAACATTGAGTAAAAAACATGATACTTCTCAGCGATCTCTTGAAAACACGTCTTAAATGTGGCATTTTCAGCATTGCTCCACTACAACTTTTTCTGAAAGCTGTGGGTTCAAGCCACGTAGTCCTTCCAGTTTTGTTTAGATTTTATAACCTCGGTTTTATGGGTCGGAACCGTAAAAGCATGGAGGATATAACCTTATACACTTATTACTATAGTAATATTATATAGAGATTATATTTTTTTACTAAGACATAATTTGTTTATTTTATTAGTTTATAACTGCAAATTAGTTTAATTTCTTCATTTATATAAATTATATTAATATATATTTTAGATGAACAAATTAATTTAATTTTTTCATTTATAACTGCAAATTAGTTTAATTTGTTCATCTATGATAAATATTAATTTAATTTGCTTTTTTATTTATAACTACAAATTAATTTAATTTATTCATTTTATAATTACAAAATAGTATTTAATTTGTTTATTTATATTTCCAACATTAATGTAATTTAAATAATTTACTTTGCTCATTTATAATTACAGATTAATTTTAATTTATTCATTTATAATTACAAAATAATTTAATTTGTTTATCTATATTTCTAACATTAATGTAATTTGAATAATTTACTTTGCTCATTTATAATTACAGATTAATTTAATTTGTTCATTTATAATTACAGATTAATTTAGTTTATTTATAATTAAAAATTAATTTGTTCATTTATAATTAATTATATATTGACATATATTTTCATATTGATTTATATATAGGTGGATTTCTACAAAACCAGTAGTTAAGCGAGCAAGTAAATGTAACAAATAATAATAGCCTTTCTGCAGAATAGACCGTAATCAGTAGGAATTAACGACAAAAATGGCTGCAACAACCCCAAGAGAAACAGTAAATAAATTATTATTACAGTAGTTGCGTAATTCGATGCTGTAATAAAGCCAATTATAAGCATTTTATTCTAGCGGCTAATATATATATTTTCTGGCGAGTCATTCGCCGGAAATCAAGAATAAGCTGAAAACACTGGAGCTATGAAAACCTGAAAATGCATTCGCATATGGTTCTTCGGAATAGTAATTAATGCAAATATGCTCCATAAATTACAAACAATTTGTTTTAATAATAATCATTTTCTAGCGTTTGTTCGTCGATACTGTTAAAAGCTATTTTTGAACAGTTACCTTTCAAGTCGACCATTGTCCAACATTGCAATTAGTGCAGTCTAGCGATAGTCTCTTGGTTCGGTGTAGGATTCGGCGCTTTCAACTCTGCAAATTATTCTGTGTACAAGCTTTAGTTGAAAATGAGGGAAGTTTTAAAGGTATGGTGATATAGTTAGCATTACAAGACACTGCCAGACATTTTATAACAAACTAGGGTTGAACAAGTAGATGACTATTATAGCTAAGCACAAAAGTCTTAAATCCTCATCTCTTTTTAGTCATTGTTGCGACTAAGTTAGGAATTCTTACAACTTTTCTTAATGCATTTGAGAATTTTAGTATTTAAATAGCGTCGTTTAAATAAAAATTAGTCAAAACGATTATTTAAAACTTGCTGAGACGCTGTATATTCCGAAGTAACTTTTGGATAAAACACACAAAGTTGTGATTGTCGTCCGGAATTATCCGTCATACAAAGTCGCACAATTCGTTACGGTGCAATGAAAATTACAACATTTATTGATCGATAGATAGATAGATAGATTTTCTTATTTACCGTCGACCAGCTGTGACTCGAGTCGCGTTCCAAAGATTTATTAGTGTTCATTAGGTTTAAATTGAAATTTTTACCGTCAGTCAATACTTACCTTTCATAAACTGCTTCTATGATAACTGAAAGAAAGCCTATTTGTAAAATGGACTATTGTTTCTTTTATCGGTCATATAGTATCTAGTCTGCGAATGTATCACATACAGTGGGTTAAGTTGAAATAGTCTAAATGGCTTTAATTGAATTTATGCTTCGAAGCTTTGGTAGGCCCTACTAATGAAAATGAGTTCCGAAAACCTCTAAAATTGTTGGATTTATCTAGCTTTTTCAATATCACATATCTTTACGAAATACCCCGTTTCTATCGGCTTTCTTATTCATAATCATTGGTCTTTAGTTTTTGTGTTGTGTTGGCTCTGGATTACGATGCGATATAAATGGCTATGTGGCCTTTCTGAGCTAAACTGTTAGCCTATTACATACTACTAATCTCTGAATTCCGCCTAAATCATACATTATCTAAAAATCGAAAATGGAAGAAGATATATACTGCTAATTTAGCCAGTCTAAAGTGATCGTCTCCTTCTGACATAGAATTTACCCATGAAAAAGCTATTAATTCTTACCCTTCATATTGTTGACATATTAAATCATATAGCGGTCCCAGTAGTCTCGAGGTCTAAGCTTTACACGCAAAACCAATGTAATTAAATTGGGGTTACAACTGAGATGTTTATCTTTTTTTAAATAGATGTGACAAATTTATTAAATCTTGACGTTTAATATTTCAAAAAAATTTCTAGTTACAACATGAACGTTCAAAAAATTTGACGGTATTATTATTCGCAACCACTGTAAAGTCGGAGCAGGTTGAAGCTGATTTATCAGCCATCTTTATGGTGTTAAATCATGATCCGCGGAATTTAAAAAATAAAATATTTATTAAAAATTATTTTCCGAAAAGTAATCTGAGGTACCACTAGCTGGAATAGGGTTGACCAGAAATTATTATGTTCGGAAAATGGCGGAAAATATAAAATTCCGCTGCGATTAGGTAGTTAAAACTGATTTGTGATTTTCATTTCGGTTAATCTAAATATTCGTATTAACATTTTTGAACAAAAATGATAGACTTTTCGTACTGAAATAGTATCTGGGCAAACGGGAGTTTAAAATCAGTATCATTCGATTAGATGTTCGAAGTTTGATTTGTTACCCTCTCTAGAGTACCCCAGCGCCACCCATGCAATATTTGGTTAACAGCCACGTTTGAAGTCCCTAGTTTTCTCAAATAGTTAGCAATAATGCAAATTTTAATAGTCCAGCAGTTCTATTATACATTAATTATTATTAGTATTCGCTTTTCGGCTACGTCTTGTAACACCGGAATTGATCTTACGACAAAATTGCATTGTTTGAGTTTTGCGATCATTTACTAATCGTTAAAAATCAGCGGACCGCAGATGTCATTACCAGAAACCAGATCATCTCTGTGTTTTTAGAAGCCTTTTTAAGCTTTGCACTTTGCCGTCACAGCTGAAAACAATTGTTTAATAATCATAATTGAAATAGAAAACAATGTAATAGAATATATACAATATAAACCCATCCGAATATGATGTATGTGTTCACACGAGATAATAGATAATATGATAAGATGTGGATATAAAAGCGTTACTTAGCCACTGTTGTCGCTGTCACGACCACAAATCCACGTTCAGTTTTGTCTTAAAATACACTTTATAACCTACAACTTTTTACAAGCCTACGTTATATCATTCCACCTCATCATTCATTGTCTGTTCGGTTCCTTTCGTAAGTTGTTACAGTTACGGACAGTCCTTTGCGGATTACTTCGCAGATTCTGGTACGTCTAGAACAGAAACGATTATCCAACAGACCTTTTCTGTAGAGATGGTTCTTAAATGTCCCGTCACCTGTTATTAGGTATTGTACGGAAATTTGTAGTCGACCTTTGTTTGGTTTAATTATATGTTTCTTTGTTATATCATGCACGAATGGTATAATAAGCTGATGCAGCTTAGGGGTCAATTAAAGATCAACATGAAGCTAACAAATATATTAAACCTTCTGACAACTTTAATTTACTAATTTTATAGTAAACTGTTCAGATTATTATCTGATGTCAGTATATGAAAAGCGTATTAAGTCTAATATCAAGCAATGATAGCACGTTGGTCACCCTTATTTGACCAGTATAATTACGTTACGTTTGTTCTGAAATATCTCTAAATTAAGATAGTTTTGTAAAATCTACAAGACTTTTCCATTTTACGATTAGTAACTGCTCTACTTTGTATCATCTGGTTAAATCGGTGTAGTTAAAGTTGGTTCAGAAGGATCGCTTGTCAAAATATAAATTGGTTTAGTTTTCTAACTTCCTTAATATAACTGTTGTTTTTATTGCGGCAATGATCGCATTTTAAATACGGCTTTTGGTTCTTTGGCTTAATCATTTTTATGATCATTAGACATACAATCCACTGCCGGGTTGTAAAGTCTATGGCGTGTTTGTGAGTTCTAATTTACGAAACTTCAGGTTTCCGGTGTGGTCACAATAAAAACTAACCATTTAGCAGCTTTTTCACGCAAAACGCTGTCAAACGTAGTATATAATAATAATTTCTAATAGCTATGTATTTAGCTATTTGTTTACAATAACAAGGAATATAATTTTTCGAACAATCTTTCTTAGGGTTTTGAAAACAGAAGTAGAATGGGACCTCGTAATGAGTGAAAATAACTATTTACATACGCCGAGTGAGATATAAAATTTCTGTGTTTGTGACCATAATTTATAATAAATTTAACTTCGTGTTAATTGTTTTAAAACTGAGACAAAGAAATAAAGTTTTACTCTGTGTGAATAGAATAATATCCTATTGTTTAAATTTAAATGCGCCAATAAATCGACTTTTTTGGGAATAGCACCACTTAAATAGTTTTATTAGAATACAGAACCCCGGGAGCTTACCTCTAAGGAGACCTTTAATAATTCATTTGCTAAGAAGAAGTATCTTTGGTTGCACAACACAGCATTATGTTTATCGTATTCGTCTTCTTTACCCCATGCGGTATTGCTCTATTAGATCCTCGTTCGAACTCCAATTTTGTGCATAATAGAAAAAAATTGGAATTTTTTCCGGAATGACACAGAAATTATTTTAAAAACACATTTTTCGTATTTATGGAGCATATTTGCATTGATTACTATTCCGAAGAACCATATGCGAATGCATTTTCAGGTTTTCATAGCTCCAGTGTTTTCAGCTTATTCTCGAATTCCCGGCGAATGACTCGCCAGAAAATATATATATTAGCCGCTAATAAAATGCTTATAATTGGCTTTATTACAGCATCGAATTACGCAACTACTGTAATAATAATTTATTTACTGTTTCTCTTGGGGTTGTTGCAGCCATTTTTGTCGTTAATTCCTACTGATTACGGTCTATTCTGCAGAAAGGCTATTATTATTTGTTACATTTACTTGCTCGCTTACTCTATGGTTTTGTAGAAATCCACCTATATATAAATCAATATGAAAATATATGTCAATATATAATTAATTATAAATGAACAAATTAATTTTTAATTATAAATAAACTAAATTAATCTGTAATTATAAATGAACAAATTAAATTAATCTGTAATTATAAATGAGCAAAGTAAATTATTCAAATTACATTAATGTTAGAAATATAGATAAACAAATTAAATTATTTTGTAATTATAAATGAATAAATTAAATTAATCTGTAATTATAAATGAGCAAAGTAAATTATTTAAATTACATTAATGTTGGAAATATAGATAAACAAATTAAATTATTTTGTAATTATAAATGAATAAATTAAATTAATTTGTAGTTATAAATAAAGCAAATTAAATTAATATTTATCATAGATGAACAAATTAAACTAATTTGCAGTTATAAATGAAAAAATTAAATTAATTTGTTCATCTAAAATATATATTAATATAATTTATATAAATGAAGAAATTAAACTAATTTGCAGTTATAAACTAATAAATAAACAAATTATGTCTTAGTAAAATATATAATTGTAAATAGTAATATTACTATAGTAATAAGTGTATAAGGTTAGATCCTTCACGGCTTTACGGTTCCGACCCATAAAACCGAGGTTATAAAATCTAAACAAAACTGGAGGACTACGTGGCTTGAACCCACAGCTTTCAGAAAAAGTTGTAGTGGAGCAATGCTGAAAATGCCACATTTAAGACGTGTTTTCAAGAGATCGCTGAGAAGTATCATGTTTTTTACTCAATGTTATCTTAATATGCATGACCAAATATATGGTATATACACATTTTATTGGCAACTTCAGGCCCTAACCGGAACCACACTATTGTGCCAAAGGTTTGCTTTCAGAGTTTGGTCTTCTAAGCTGAACCAGTTGTCGTTCCAAGATCAGTGCACTAAAAATTATAAATTAGCTAGTCCCACAGGGTTTGAATCGTTTCCCAAATTTTAGGCGTCGCATGTTTATTTTAAGCACTAAGTTGTTGAGTTATTTAGAAATCAGAAACGAAATGGCATACGATGTTAACGTTTGCTATGATCGACATCGCCCTGTTATCAAATCGGAATTAATACGACTTAATCTGGATCCTGAATTTTTCAGGCAAGCAACTTTGTGCAGGCAGAATCGCAGCGGAATACGAGAATAAAACAATGAAGATAAAAACTTATTTATAGCTATATAATCGTGTCTTCGATTTCCGCCCTTCAGGTGTTGTGCCTTAAAGTACCTGGTCATATACATTCTTTGTGAAGATTTGAACCAAATTCATTAGTTTATGTGTCTGAGATTTTATTAGTCTCACAAACAAGTTATAACCAGAGTCTTTTAAAATTTGACTTCTATAATTTATATACATTTATAATTTTATTTATATATTTAGTAAGTCTAAGAGATATAAGTTTATTGTTTTTTAGTGTTTTGTCTTAAAGATGCAATTTTGATAGTTTAATATTGTCGAAGAGCTGATGTTTCATCGCTTTCCTTCAAAGCCGCACAAAGTCTTTTCATGTTACCAGGAGCTGCGAATTGAACTTTAAATCTTTTTCTATCATTTCCGTTGAAACATTGCTTAAAGCTAACTGGACAGTTTCAGCTATACAGTGCTTGTCAGAACGAGATTTGCAAAAGATTCTGCTTTTGAATTTTTGATTGAAATGATGGATTTTATAAATTAAATCAGGTTTTAATCGTATACAGGAAATTCCATCCAAAATTGTGAAAAATTATATATGTTTGGTCAGGCATGTTGCGGTTTCATTTACGCCCACCAATTCCTGGGTATCCACGTCCACGGAAACCAAAGGACTCGCCATCTTACAAAATGTTTATGACAAAATGCTTATGGTATTTGTCAAGCAGGGCTACAACAATTGCTAACTTTTCCTACACGTTGCGGCAACATTTTGGACTTAGTATTCACTACTTCAATGCTAAACGTTCCAACCGTATCCTCTGATGAATATTTTGCTAGTTCTGATCACTTATCTAAAATTTTTACTCTTAGCGGTAACTTTGATCGACATGACGGAAATTATGCTATAGCGTTTGATTTTAAAAATGCAAATATAGATAGTATTAAAAATTATTAATCTTCTATTGATTAGAAAATTTTTTGTACAGCTTATTTTCGATAGAAGATAAATGGAAATGCTTTTATAAAAGATTTTACACGAAGCGTGTTTACTATTTGCACCCCGAAAAGCTTATAAAATGAATACACCTAAACGAAAATATCCACCATATATCAATAAGCTCTTGAGTAAGAAGTCCGAGCTTTGGAAAATATGCAAGATATCTGGCAATTTTGACATGTACAAAGCTCATAGTCAGTTATGTTCTAAAGCTCTGTTAGCATACCGTCGTAACCAAGAACACAAAATACTAAATTCTGGTAATCGCAATAAAATGTTTAAGTATGTTAACAACCGGTGCTTTGGACAAAATGGTGCTAGTGCTTTAAGAAACAAAACTAACGTTTTAGTAACAGATGATAAAATACGGTCAGACATATTGGCACGAGCATTTTCACACGTATTTAAAACAGATGACGGTCGCACTCCTGAAGTTAACCCCGCTATGGAAGGTGGTGACCTGTCCTGGGTTTGTTTTTCGCCAGCTATTGTTAATAAGTTCATGGGTAAACTTAAAGGCAAACACAGTCACTCCCAAGATGGTTTCACTCAGTATTTCCTTAAGCAACTAAAAGATGTGTTATGTTTTGCACTTTCACATATATTTGAACAATCGTTTATTAACGGCGTCGTACCCAATATGTGGTTGCGGGCTGATGTCGTTGCAATTTACAAAAACGGGTCTTCTTCTGACCCATTAAATTATCGCCCGGTTTGTCTACTATGAAACTGCTGTAAAATTATGAAATCAATCATAAACTACGAATTGATTCAACATATTTCGTCAAATCGATTACTTTCTAAACAGCAACATGGATTTTTAACTAAACGTTCAACATGTACTCAACTTTTAGAATGTGTAAATGATTGGTGTATTTCGATTGATTCTGGTAACTCTGTTCATGTAGTCTACATCGATTTTGCAAAGGCGTTTGACACGGTTTCTCATAAGAAACTAATACATAAGCTATCGACTTTCCGAATAACAAATAAATTAAGATCTTGGATAAAATCATTCCTTAGAAATAGGAGATTTATAGTAAAATTAAATAACTGTTTCTCTAACTTTTATCCTGTTACTTCTGGCGTTTCCCAGGGGAGCGGACTGGTGCCCGCTCTTTTTGTATAGTACATTAATGATATCAATGAATCTATAGATAATGTTACCTGTAAAATTTTTGCGGTTGATGTCAAGCTATATGTTCAATGTTCACCAACTTCGAATAATTCGTCCTCATTGTTTTTACAAAACGCTGATTATTTATTTTATGATTGTCGGGTATCGCTTGTATGTCGCCCAAATGACAGTGTCACTTTTCTCAAGATGGGTTAATGGCATGCAAGTTGATGCTCTTAATTTTGTTTAATAAACATTTTTGTTGTTGTTGTTGACATACAGATATTTTTCAATTCAAACTTGAATTTGACTGATTTAAATCTTTTCAGTTAAAAACACTACTTAGATAAAAATATAAATTTTATATATATATCAATAAAATACTCGGAAAATTCCATGCCAACAAATTTTGTGTCAAGTGTTGTATGACACTTATATGTTTTTACTGTGACAAATTTTGTTGCTCGAAGTATGGCGCATGGTTGCTAAGCGGGTTTCGGTGACAACTGTGGGTGGGATCAATTCACGACTTGGGTCTTTA
This sequence comes from Trileptium ribeirensis, assembly GCA_030248225.1. Lineage (NCBI taxonomy): Eukaryota > Metazoa > Nematoda > Enoplea > Enoplida > Thoracostomopsidae > Trileptium > Trileptium ribeirensis. Next base: position 5,939 of record JASANE010009066.1, on the reverse strand, counting down.
GGTCGAATAACAAACCCAAAATATCGTCGCATATAATGTTCTATCTGAGTCCACAGTTTTGCAAATTTCCAACTTTAGCTTTGGTGGACCCAGCGTTGACCATTGAGAATACTGGTGTAATACGTAGGCTACACTTAACACACAAAATATACTGAAACGCTAAAACATATTTTTAAACATGTTTTACTGTTTTCATTTCGTATATTATATGAAGCACATGGTGATGTCATGTACCTTGAGCGACTGCAATGGGATCTGGTCTAAGGCATGTCGAGCCGGTTCATGTCTGCTAGCGTGGACCCTATGCAAACTTGCACCCTATGATGGCCTTAAGGCTTGATGCAAAACTCGTTACGCTCACATTCTGTATACTACAATAAGGTTTATTATCGGTCAAGCCAGCTTTATGTTGCTATGCATTAATGTTTATAATCTGCTTTGATTAGGTCATTACGAATGCCGATATTAACTGTTAGCAAAAGCCAAAATCATCTATTTGACAATGCCTGATTGATATGAAGCACACAATTTAATAAAGTTAATAATTTCGTTAGTCTGAATTCCGTTTGTGTAAGTTAGAAAATTTATACTTAAGTTTTATTATATATATATAAGCTTAACAATTTGGGGCTGTATGTAAGCGATTTATATTGCAATTATATTAGTAGCAGGAATCGCTTTGAATTTTAGTTCACTAACGGGTCAGACAGTTTACGTTCTGCATTACTATTTGAACGAATGCTAAATCCAAGCAACTGACTCCGAAATCACTACTCTAACTCTCTCTAACGTTTATTAAACAGAATAATAATGGAAACATAGATATATTTAAAGTATTAACAGTTGAACATCTTGAACGTTTGTTCAATGTACAATTTAGGTGCGTACACCAAGGTTGTTCTTTTGTAAATATCTCGAATTAATTCACGCAGAAATTTGTGTTCACATTTTTGCCATTGGTATTCGCATTTTTTGAACGCGAATATAGGCTATCCGATGCACAAATGGAATTTGTGTTCGCGCAATTTGTACATTTCACACGTTTGTTCACGTTGATCAAATGACATTCTGAAGCAGACAGAAATGTTCGCGGTCTGTTGTAGTAGTGTTGTAGAAATGTTTCACAGTCTGTTAACAGTGTGTTGTAGCGTACAACAAAAACGCGATTGATAATAACGTTTTCACTTGTACGTGGCCAGCAAAATGCGATGCTAAATCGCAAAACAGTGACCGCGCACAGTGCGTAAATGGTCTTGCATCCCAATTCGAGTACGCATACATGAGGGAAAATCGTGATGTGTACACGTTCAACGCCTTTACGATCGTCAACTGACTTGACAAAAGAACAACCCAGGTGTATGCACTTAAAGTGGACTCATGCATTATTCTGGCGCATCGTAAGAGCCGTTATTCTTTCAATCTAGAACTGAATGGAATTAGGTTAAAATCATATGGCTTGTGTTAGCTCATAGCTGCTAATTTCGTAACTCATTTGTCGCGCAAGATCGAACTTTGTTCAGCATTTTTGCTAATTACAAACCAGTTGCTTTCACTAACTGCAACAAATTCATGATTTACAATGTTTACTCTTTCATGTACATTTATAACTGCGTACATTGCAAAGCGATGTGCTAACCAAGCACTTAGCAGCCTGCGTTTACATGTACTTTTACTCGGCCGCATACCGGATTTTTGCAAGGAACCAAGCCATAAGTTCTGAATAGCGAAGTGGCTACTTTAAACATACCTGTTTGTTCGTTTGACAAATATTACTACACGAGTGTCGGCGCCCAACGATCCAGGTTCAATCCGTCGCTGTGGAAAAAACATTGTACCAAATATATATACTCTAAACGTAGAGCGAAAGGGTATAGTGACACTTTCTACACGACAAAATAGAAATCTGGTGGTTAAATGCTGGTTAACCTGTTCCGAATCTTGTTCCGTCAACCAGCCTTATTGTGCAAAATTTGCACAATTCCTTTACACATTTGCTCTTCGTAGTAGCTCAGTTTTAGAATGTATAATTAAGATAGCATCAAGAGAGGCTTTATGGCAAATCGGTCTACGTACTATTAGTCATGTTTTGATCTAATTTTTGTTACAACTAAGTACCGTTTTAACTTAGGTTGTAGCTAAATTACGTTTACGTTACGACTAAGACAGCGTTCACGTTGAGTCCTATTTGATCCGATCAGATTTGCAATTGCATTTTATATTGAGTGAACAGAAAGTATCCAAAGTTGATCTGATCCGAAATAGCATGCACAATTTTTTTTTCGAACGGAATAGGATGATGTGCGAAAAAATACATATACATACTCACGTATACGGTCGGTATAGGATTTGGTCGTGTGGCATCGGATCTGATGCAATGTGAACAGAAATTGGATCGGATCGGACGCAGTGTAAACACGGCTTTTAAGCGTTTCATGTATAAAGAAATGTTTGCGCTAATTGGGACCTGGGCTTATTAATGCCGGATTAAACTTAAGGTGATCCCACCAACCATCCTATTTTGTCATAAGCGATGTCGAGTCGCAAACCCTTGTTACAGAAAATAGGCTGAATCTCATTTGGCTTTTCGCTAACCGAATATTGGCTAAATCAAATCCAAGTGCCAGAAATTATACCTTGTACTCGAACATAATTTTGGCGTTTTTATTTGTAAAAATTTGGTTCCCTAATGCCTAATTATTTAAATTTGGATTTTTGTGTGTTCGCGAACACATTTAATACAAAAGTGACGTCATCAGCAAATCGATCCTGTAGTTACGCTCTTGGTGATAGCGAACAAACAGGTTTAGTTCAAATTCGACAGATTTTCGTTCTCAAAAATTTAGGTAATTTTATTTGAAATTTCGCAAACACCAAATGGCTAGATATCAATCGCGAGCATTGTGTTAGCGAACAGTTTTACGTCGAATTTCACTTGGGCAAAAAGCGTTCTGTAACAATTTTTATACAAAATTACAAAATAGAATGGTTGGCGGGGTCATCTTAAGTTTACTCATGCATAAGGGTTTTGAGATATTCTGTTTTTTGCAAAATGCCCCGGTTTTTAATCAGCACTGTTTTCCGGCGTGATTTAGAGTGAGTAAGCAATTTTCGTTTTAGAGATCAGAGGTGAACGCTTTTTAGATTAATGGTGTTTTCAGAATGAAACTGTGATACAAGAAAAATTAAAAATTATTTTAGAACAAGCTTGATATGCCACTAACACTATCATGTTTCCCTATATATCGTCATGGTTCTCTATTGCACACCTTGGTGTTCATCTATGAATTCTGCTTCGGTCCGGTGCGAGCCATGAAACTTAAACAAATGTAGTGGCTAAAATAAGTGGTTTTCACTTGATCATTTCTTAAGGTACGAGTTGCAGTACCTACCCAAACCTTTGCCCAGAACTGATCCCCACTCCGGTATCACTTGACGACGATGTATGGTATTTCATTAGTTATCTCGCTCAATGTTTACAATTATTTTTTTCAGCCAACGAAAAAATCCCTGACATCAAAGCGAAACCCAAAAATGTTCAACATGCCGTAAGTTTTCGTGGACATCTACGTACTAATTTTTTGACTTAGCACTAAAATATTCTTTATATCGCAGTTTTGTTGTAGATTTATTAGGATATCGTATGGCAGAAACTGTTTCTCGAGTAGCTCAGGATAAATGATTCACAAAGCATTAGATTTTGGAACTTTTAGGGATCTAAGTCTACTTCAGTTGACAATTTCTGATATTTTCTAAAACTATTTTGCAGCTACTCTTGAAACATAATGGGCTTTAAGCCTATTTTTGTCTGCTAATTATTTAATAGATGATGTAGTAGTACTGTGAAATTACACCGTATACATTTCAATATTAAATATTGAAACGTATAAATTTGGAAAAATTAAAGTTAAAGTTTGGAGAAGACAATATATATTTTGCAGGTTCGTTAAGTATTGAAAATTTAGCAAATTTTGAGCGAAATTTCTGTGTCTTTACTTTGTTGACGATAAATGTACTATTGAGTCGTATAAATTATTTCTATTCAGTGCTAATCCGTTCTTATTTTAGTTTTGATGCCTTTTGTACGGTTGACTAAACTCATGTCGCTTATTTAATGTAATTGACATAAGCTTCATATTTCAGGTTGAAAATGTGTCTACATGTCTGAAATTTCTTGAAAAGCTTGGAGTCGATACTGACGGTCTCAGCGCTAAAGGTTAGTTTAAAATTATGCGTAATTTCGCGTTTGATCACAGTATACCTGAACGTGATTGTGATCAACATTCTAAAACTTCTAAAAGACACCTTGTGTGACCAGAAACCTCTCTTGAGGGTTATAGCTAGTCTCTCTTTTTACCGTGTCTGTCACTACATGTATAATCTTTTCACACAACAGTAGTAGTGCTTCCAGTATAAAAAGCACACCAAACGTTTACCAAATAGAGTCGCATTTAATCTGGGTATGGTCAAAATAGAACCAAAGAAATTAGGCATTTTCAAACAATTGAAATGAGAGGATTAGTTGAGGTCCATCTCTTTTAAACAATAGTATTCTAAGCCCCTGGTAAAGACCTGAGTTAATAGCTGAAGCCATTGTAGAGAATGACCGTTTGTCGTATGAAGTGAAGCAAATCACCCATTTGTGGCACGCTTTATGTCTGAACAGCGACATCAGTTTGGGTCATGTTTGATCATTCTTAGTGAACAGCATCTCTGAATTCATAGTGTAAGGCTGATGCTTGCGCCTCAGTGGGCATAGCTCCTTAACAACACGAAAGCAATAAACTGATTTACAGCATTCGACTCAGTTTGCCAATGCGCTTCATCAATATGTAGTTATACGTTTACTGAGGTTAGATTGGACTCGGATCTATAACCGAAGGGACCCAACAAATTTGCAATGATTTGGCACTGGAATTAAAATCTATCCGGGTGTCTTTTTTCGTGGCCCCATTCCTGGTCTGACGCTCCTGGCACTAAACGAGAGGTGCCCACACAGTGCCCCATTTCAAAGCCACTTGTCTTGGCTCCCGATATTAGATTTATACACATATATTTTTATACAAGCATCCGGTCACTTGTGTGGTATTTATTCAGTATTGGTTCATAACTGCAATAATAGCTTTAGGTATTAACCTTTAGAATTTTGTAAAGTCCAATTGACTCAATATCATTAATCTCCAACACCACAATGATGCTGGATGATATTCAGAAGAGCGGATGTCGTGGAACAGTTGAATTATCTCGTCCTGTATCTATGAAGTGACTCGTACGCTCAAATTTAAGTAACTAGACGCTTCATCGAGCTGTGTTGGGTTTACACAATTTTTGAAACGGCTTGCGAATTTGGCTGACTAACACTACGTTCATAGAGCGCTCGGGAGTTTTATGAATCCTACATTTAACAACGTTTAGTTTAAGTATGAAAAAGTCTGTACGTCGTTAATGTCTCGCATTGTCAATGAGGTGGTTGTCTGTCTTCGCTTCAACTATTTCAAGATCATTATTAGATATTTGATAAATATTAGAGAAACCAATTATTGTTGGTTTTTAATTAGAGGGCCAAACAGAGTTGCAATTTGGGGCATTTTCGGCTCACAATTCGTACCTCCGTACTCCTTCCAGCTTCACCAGGTTTAATCCCTCTTGTTTAATTTTTATTTACACAGGTAAGCCCACGTTTTGTGCTAATAAATCGTATACACATCAAAAAATTCCACTCTTAAGGTAAAAATTTGATAAATGACGTAAAAACAACGTCAATAATCACTGAATAGAGCAGTATTTAGCATTTCTGGTAAAATCTTTAGCCCAAAACTAAATTTTGACTAATTTTCAGGTTTAAAATCCCACCTTGAACAGTTTTTATGTGTTTGATGTCCTATTTGGCTTTTATAAATTTTTTATAGTCAGGTATCTTTTTACAATTTTGCTCAAGGTTG
>JASANE010009065.1:0-19270 GCA_030248225.1 Trileptium ribeirensis | reverse complement strand
TTATATGTATGTAGGTCATATTATGGTCATCCTTTGGTGTGCCAAGTTGCATCCTATAACATCGCTTCTCTTTGCTGTGAATCACTATGGTATTTTTCTCAGATGTCTGGGGCTAAATTGTGAAGCAGTGTAAATATCAAAGAGAACCGTATCATCGTTTGTGCTCTATCACACTCCAAAATTACATATTTCCTTAAATGTTTTGCAAGCAGTTTTCACACATCGTTCGATACTGCCATTTAGAAGGTCGCGCTGCAGTTGATTCAAACGTTGTCAGTACTCAAGAGGTGTAAAATGAGATTCGGACGTAAAGTCATTTTCTATTTCGGTCAGGGCATAGTGTATTTCTGTTTAGCAATGCGTATCACGTTCATTCGCCTGCGAATAGATATTTATAAATTTTGCTCGAAATAAAAAGTATAAACTACGTTTTTAAGAAATATTTTTTATTTATTTACTAAAAATTGGACAAAAGTTTTAAAATTTTTGTTGGAATACAATTTTTCAATTTCAAACATGATCGATTTGTGCCTCAAAACAATCCTATTTCTGAAAGTTTCGTTTTTTCCATACCGTTGTTGGGACCGCCATTGATTGTGGTTACAGATTTTGGCTTTGATGGTATCATATTTCTGTTAAGCTCATTACTGGTGTGGATATGCTCGAACATCAATTATTGTTACATAACGTTATATGCTCACTTTGCACATTTTCTCCAATTTTCTATCATTGTGCTGGTGATTTTTACACATTTTATGCCTACTACTCTACTCTGGAGCGAATGCTATAGACATTGCTTTGGGTGTCCACCGCAAAGAATCAACTCGGTTGCGCAAAATTCTGGCCGCAACGCTACAAGAAATGCCCTGACCACTGAAATACGACCGTTGTCGTAATAATTCTTGCTTGGACAACGTTATATTTTGTCCTTCATCAAACAAAGTGAAATATAATAACTTTTTGAAAAAATTGTTCAAACTTAATTAACTTCAGCTGTTGCAATCTAAAATGTATCAAAAAATCAGCATGAAAACAGTCATTCTCACAATTTGCTTTACAGGAGTCAAAATTAAAAGTAATAACAGCTTGGTTGTTTGAAAAGTACGTACGGTATTGTATGGAAATTAATGTTTTCGTTTTAAAAATATTATCTTCCAATAATTTTAACTCAAGCAATGACACAGTTGCCGATTTTGTAACTTTTATTTCGCAGTGACTTTAATGGATAACTTTGTGGTTTGTTGTTTACGATTTACAGAAAACTTGACCATCACGCTTCTGTTAAAGCTTGTAAAGATTATTTGCTGCAGGCACACCAATCGGCGAAGTACTGGGCTACCTAACGACTCAGGCGGATATCAAGACCGTGTGCCAGCGAACGAGGGTTAGTGATTATTAAATAGAGTGGAGGTTTTGTTCCAGTGACTCATCGTGAAATTCTCAGATGGACATGGACACATCTCAGTCGCAAAAATTTGTGGTATAATAAAATCTATTGAGATTTTTTGTTGTCGCCCCGCACACCTTCTTAATTTCATCTCAGCCTATTTTAATTTGACTCGAACGAAGTGGTTCAAATTTATTGCATATTTCGAGAAATACAACAAAAAATTTTGCAACTTATGATGAAAATATCTGGTTCCATATTTATTGCTGTAATCGTTTAAAAAGCAAACGTACTATAAATCGCAGTATATGCCTCACACTCACTTGGAAAATACAAAGAATTCTTACTAGCCGTGTAGTGGGGAAATTTGACAATGTTTGTTATTGGGTGATCCGAATAACTCCGGTTTGGCTAGGCGGATTGATTGGCGCTCTAGCTTCGCTCATATGGTTTGGCACGAAACTCGATTCAAACAGCTTCCACCTGAGAAAGCGGACCGAAATGGTTCGAGCCCGGTAGCGACGAGGCCCGCAAACTCACGCTATTTATTATATCTCGACAAACAGGAGTCAAATTGGGGTCATTGTTGAGCATACCTTTATAACCATATACATAGATGTTTTTAGAATGTAGGATTTGGGTCAAAAGAGGCTTTTAAAGGCCTCATGAGATCCAACAATACAGAAAACGGCAAAATTTCATTCTATATGGGTTTTGCTGGTCTCATTTTGTAGAACAATAATTTATCCTTATCTACGCAAGGTGTGCTGCTATTCAGCCATCGTAAATCAATACCTTGGCGATTAGACAAGTTACTAGTATGTGTGCTGCAATTGGAACTAACTTACATAGAAAGGCTGAGGTACTGTTTTACACCTGTTTTCGTATAATCTACAGGGTTCGGTTGATGAGACCATTTTATTATACATAAGTCACCTGTCCACAGGATCCCGCAATGAGGATTTCGGAGACTCATGTTCATTTTTGAGAGAAATTTCAGAGTGTAGCTAAATTTTTTGTAGTATATTCTTCCCATATTATGTTACATGTTTTCATATTTTCGGGTACTTGTAACCGCCGCACATTATTTCGGACAATAATTGTTGTAAAGAAGAAACAAAATTACCGTGTTGATCTGGAATGAGCAACCATCCGATGGTTCGTTGTGTCTGGCAACGTTTGTTGTCCGATATATCGTGGCAGGCCAAGGTTGGTGGAGAAACAACTGAGGCGACGCTGTTGACAGTTGCCGAAATAAATACTGCGGTTAGTAGTAGTCGTGTCACTGCTGAGGTGGACTGCTGTCGAAGATTAGCATTTCTACTGAAGATACTTGCTGTTGATTGATTCTGGTGACAATTGTTTGTTATTGACGTTGTTGCTGTTAGTTTAAATCGATCATTTACGATGTTCGGCGTCGAAAGACAATCAATCACGGCGAATTGGTTCAAATGGTATATTATATTTAAAAACCCTGTTGCATGTCAATGATGCATGGAACGTGGGATTATGAGGTCTGCTAGAAGTTCTTGTTGACGTTCGGGCTCACTTCGGTGACCTGCAATGTAGAAAAAACTAGAGCCAGACCGGATACTGTAGACCGCGTGACGTTGTTTTACAATCATATTATGTAATTATATGACACTCCCGAAGAAGCGAGATAAACCAAAGTTACGAAAGGGAATCATAGGCTTGTTTTGTGAATTAACCTCTACGCAGTTTAGTCGACGAATGTTATATATTGAATTATTGTATCGAATGAAAATGCAAGCGTTAAACCGACAGCCGAAAGTCCATGTGACAATTGTTCTCTTGATAGAGTCAAAACGCTAGCGTGTCCTCGGGCTGCCTCGCATTGTTTACGTGCCCATCAGAACTCATCAAACGTGCAGAACTCTAAAATCTGAGATAGTCATCAACATGATACGTTGTTGCTCCTCCCCGCATGATTAGCTAGATCCCCGTAAGCATTGCCTGATTTGTTGTCGTGATAAACATCACCCTTCACCTCGATATCACGGTTCGCGATGTTGTCAATCGGACGGTTATAGTTGTCGTTATTATCATGGTGGTTTCGCAGAAATGGTTGAATTTCCATCGGATAAAGATGAATCTTGATGGAGCACCTCCAATTTTATTCGGGAGGCAAACGTTAACACAATTGTATCTGATCATCGCTACTGTGGTCAGTTGAACGACTTTCGCCAATTTCCACATCCCGCGTGGAGTATTGTTTTCTTTCAAAATCACTACATCACCAACGTTAGGAGATGCAACGACAGCACCCCGGCGCCCTTTGTGATTCATATGCCCCCTTTTCTTGAAGCTAAGGAGAAATTCGTCTTACAAACCAAAACTGCCAAATAGATTCTAAACGTCTTTGCTGAATTTTCAACACTCCACAAGATCGCGGCCGGCTTCGCCAACACTATCTATGTTTATCTTGTAGCCGGCATCCCGCTCGGACGATCATTCAGAAATTCAAATCGTCTAAGCGCGACCTTCTAAATGGCAGTATCGAACGATGTGTGAAAACTGCTTGCAAAACATTTAAGGAAATATGTAATTTCAAGTGATAAGACACAAACAATCGATACGACTCTACTTTGATATTTACACTGCTTCACAATTTAGCCCCAGACATCTGAGAAAAATACCATAGTGATCACCAGCAAAGAGAAGCGATGTTATAGGATGCAACTTGGCACACGGAAGGATAACCATAATATGACCTACATACATATAAAATTACATTGAACATCTGGCTTGTCCGGAGAACCCTAAGATTTCTACAAGTTGTGGTGACCTCCTTAAAGCTCTGACTGGAGTGTAGCAAAACTATATAACGATCCCTCGAAAGCTGCAGTTGTTTACGTCTGCATTAGGCATGAGTCGCAACAGCGTTATTTCACAAAAATTACGGTTCAATTGGTATAACAACTCAAAACATCCCGTCAAATGACTGTCGCCTACTAGCGAACGAGCAACGAGCCAACTACATTGTAACAAAACTGTAAAATTGAAGAATATATTTTCGAACGAGCAACGGTCACTTGTCGCGAGTACTGGCTTAATCAAAATGCTTACCTATTTTCTGAGAAATTGGATAGCTGATTATATTCTACTCTTGGGCCTCGATTAAAACCACGACCGCGCGGCGTGCAATTTGTCACGTTCTCATGCCAAGACCGCTGTCTTATAATGCCAGTCGATCCATATAAAGCGTTCTGGTTTTGACGCACAGATGATCCAGTTGATGCTCCAGCATTACGGTGGCCGCCTCTACCCCATCCGCGATAACCAGCTTCCGAGCATGCAGCACGTGACGGCGCACCAGCACTTATTCGGTTCCCTGAATTTCGTGCTGGTATAGTCCTGTAACTGCCACTTCTTTCCTGCCCAGACGCTGAGTCAGACGTTTGCCGCAACTTTGCCGGTGTCGTGACGTGTCGATGCGAAGTTCCAAAGCCTTCGCGGTAGTCCTCTGCACACCTGCATGTGTCAGCACTGCCCGAATAGTTGTCGCCTCGTCCGATTACTCTATTTCTACGGTACGAATGCCCACCACTCGATACTGGCTCAGCTGCAGGTGGTGGAAAACTGGGCTCGCCTTCAACAAACGAATTTCGGTTTTCATTTGCAGCATTGATTAACGACTTATAAGATACAGTTGCACCAGTGTGTCCATCTACGATTTTAGGCGATGACCGCGGTTTCTGTTGCGAAAAATTTCCATCTGCATCACCCTGATAGTTGTCAGTCTGACGTGTTGCGTCATCGGCTACGCTGCCAGACGAAAAACCGGCTCGTCCGCCACCGAGTATTTTAAATTGCGTCCCACTAGACCGGGAGCTTCCGCGATATCCGTCGCTTTCAGTATTGCGACCAGTTCCAAACCCACCTTTCGAGTGCAAAACTCTGCAGGGTATATCTCTTACTCCAGCATGACCTTTACTTGGAAGGTCACGACCGGAGGAACTTTTGTCGCCACCGACGTTTTTGTTTAACTGCTCACCCTCTAAACCAGACCAATCTCCAGAAACTTTGTTGGAGCCATCTCTCGACATCTTCTGTTGCGCTGTATATTCAGGTTTTCGTTTCCGCAATTTCTCTACACTGTCAACTTGTTCCGAAATCAATGGCGGAAATTCTTTATCGTCACGATTCAATGCTCCGCAACTGCCGCTGTCATCAACCTTCTTCCTTCCACTCGATAATCGCCCCCTACCACTGATTCCTCCCCTGCTGAAGCCACGATATCTGTTGTACGTCTTCGGATCACGCCAATCCTGACCTTGATTACGGCCGGATGACCGCGAATATTTCTTGAAGCGTTCGTTTCGCGGTGCCCGTTCGTCAGCACGAATATCATATCCGTACGAGTCAATGAGCTCCGTACGAGATTTCGGCGCTTGCTCTTCACTGTCGTACATATCGTGTCCCCACCGGTCCGTTTTTTCAATGTATTCCAGCTTTTTGGAAATTCGCTCCACAGTGCTTAAACAAAAACGAATTAATTTACATTATTTACAGGAGACGACTTAGACCAATTTTAGGGGTATAGCAAGGTATGTGGGTACTACAAATAATGGTCACAAAATCACTAGGGTGCCCAATTTAAACAAGTTTACTTTTAACGGAACTAAATCGCACTCTAAGGAGCCGAATAGTATAATTGGAATATTTTGGTCCCCATAAACACGATTAGACCAAATTGAGGGCGTAGAAACTACGTAGGTACCCCAAATAGACTATAGTGTTCACAAACCTGCTAGAGTGTCCAATTTGGGTAAGTTAGCTTTTAATGGACCTAAACCTCACTCTGTGCGAGCCTATTAAAACGAATTGTTGAGCTCCCGGAAATAATTTTAGTCCAATTTAAGGGGTATTACAGGAATCGTGCGCGGTTCCGACCATAGTGTGTAATAAAAACGAACGTAATCGATAGTTATATTTCATTTATTGTATTTTATTAAGACTAATAATGTACTAGTCCCAATCCGTGGACCGGTCCATTTCAAATTAATAGTTGCTGGAACAGGCAGCCATTTTGCATTGTTAGTTAAATCATAGAGATTTTTCAGAATTGTAATGTTTTAGTATCAAAGCATTAGCTTCGCAAAGGGGCCATGCATCATGTTCAAAACATCGGCATATTTCTGGATCGAAAAATCTGCACTGGTACCGAGATCTTGATAAAATACCGGGATTCCGCGGAATCGGGACCCATAATCCGGTAAGATCTCTACTAAAATGTCACTAGACCGTCATATATACATGAGCAACGTATTCAACAATATAGTTAGTGTTAAGATTATTTAAGGACAAACTAACTCATAATAATGATTCAGGAACCGGCCCAAATCATGTATCATGTATATGGCATATAACGAAACGGAGCGAGCGAAGCGAGCGGAGTTCCGACTGAGAGCCTACGGGGAAAATTGTGAAAATATCTTTTTGTCATTCATAACTCGTTTTCAGGTGGATGGATTTAAATATTTTGTTCGATAGCAAAAGTGACGACCATGTGCCCTTTAGTCGAACGCGAACAGCTTTGACCCCATCCTCCAGGTTAAAATGGCAAAAAACATCTTTTTAAGGGTTCTTTGCCAAATCTAGCGCTACGGGTTCCAGGGTTTCACAGTCCATATCTCGACACAGAGGCCTCGCGTAAAAATCTTCCAGCGCACATATTTTATGCCTTTTCATTGGGTTTTGGGTCAATGAACCTGATTTCCAGAGTACAATCTGTGTTCAGTTGTTTCGGTACGTACGTATCGCGTATAGATCGTCAACCATACTTGTCTATACAAGTTTTTCAGTAGGCTGAATACGATGGTTTGGTTATCTAGACACGACGCGTTGTCAGTAGTTTTCGATGGGTATAGGGTCGACGAAGTTTTAAGATTTTCAATGGGTTCATGGTTCAAGCGGTGTTAGGATGGTTTATTCGAAACCACGCTAGTTACGTTTCACCCTGGCTTGTGAGATACTAGCTTTTTAAAGATTTCTGTAAATTGCACAAGATTCCATTTTCAAACTGTATGCCTTCTCTCAATTTTCAAAATATCCCAATTAATTTTTTAACATGGCCATCGACGAATACAAAAAACTTTTCCATCGGATTTTAAGTTTTTCCAGGTTCCCGAGATATTCATTCAAAATCAGCACATAGCGAAAATGACCAAAATCAGTGATCGAAAAAGGCGAAGATAAGCAAGAGAGCAGTTGATAATTTTTAATTTTTAAACAAAAATTTCTTTAATTCATCCCACTACAAGCATATAACAAGCAAACATGTTTTCTTTGGTAACACTTTGGACCTTTGTAATTCAAGAAACAAAAAAATATTTGAAAAAACTTTTAGGACCCGAAAATGAGTCAAATTCATTTCGTTTTTTTCGGCTCATGTTTAGCAAAACAGCGAAAACGAATCATCAAGGAAGCATCGATTGCAGGGAGTAACCGGAATTCCGGTTCCGGCGAAAATCGTGTTCCGGTTGCGGTTCCGGCAAAAACCATACTGGAACCGGAATTCCGGTTTGAAAATTTTGTTTGAAATTCTCCAAGTTTTTTGCTTCATCCTGTAATCCGAGCATATGTAATATATATTATACAAACCTAAACATACACCCTAAACTAACTGAAAACCCATAAAATGGCATGAAATATGTTATTTGGACTCAGGGAGTAACCGGAATTCCGGTTGCGGTTCCGGCAAAGGGCAAAAACCATACCGGAACCGGAATTCCGGTTTAAAAATTTTGTTTGAAATTTTCCACGCTTTTTGCTTTATCCTGTAATCCAAACATATTTAATATATATTATACAACGATCAAGCTCCAATACAACCAAGCAAAAGAAAAGATTAACCAATTTGCCGTTGTGAAACGTAAGTAGGGCACATAATTTGAGCAGGAATTTTTCATAATAACCTGCAGGAGTTTGTTAAGTCAAAGCCAGTTCGATGCTTGTAGCAGCTATTTTATACATCCAGAAGTATGTTGGATACGTTTGAATTAAACCGGTACAACTCGGTAACAGAGTATGGCTTACGCAGAAGTACTTAGGGTATGCTTGGCTAACAAATTTCTTTATGTTAACACACACAAAATGCGCTTGTAAGCTTGGTAAATCAGTCTAAATTGAAGTAAACTAACGTTATCTGCAACGCAGCTAGAAACTGCTTTCTTGGCAATGAACTGTATTTATTGAAACTGTGCGAGCAGGATCACAGTGTGTCTCATTTACAGCATCCTGATTAGAAAGTTGTCATCATTATGATCTAACTGACGGGCACTGTTTGTCCAACGCTAGCCTAAACAGTGTCTCTGACCACTGATCATAAAATTACCTTCTATCTATTATTTTTTCTTACAATCATATAAAGCAATAATTTTAAGTTTCCTACAGAAGAACATGCAACAAACGTATGTGTAGTAAAGGGAGGCGACTGGAGACAGAGCGAAAGTGTGTATTCTACGCTCCAAGCTTTGTAAGCACATTTGATTTGACGCAGTATACGGCAATGGTGTATAGTGGAAGACATTTTTTTGCTCTGAATGTCCAAAAACCGACATATCTGATCGATAAATAAACATTATTAGCTTCCTCAGGCTCTTTAAAATTTCAGAAAGGCAATAATACCAGCGCAATACATTATGTTTAATGGAAAAGCTATTTTTAATGCATTTTAAATCCACTATACCTTCATTTCTTCCATCATCTGTTTTACTATATATAAACTTCGAAGACCAGGTTCCGGTTCCGGATCCGGTTTAAATGGACGGTTCTGGTTGCTGGTTCCGGTTCCGGTTATTCCCTGATCGACTGATATCAAACTTAACGCTGCCCGTCAATTGCGATGTGACGGTAACAGCGGATAGATAAAAGACAAAAAATTAAGCAACAAAATCTGAAATCACCGGCTTTTGGTATCGCAGGAACCAGTAACCGGCGTACGTCATATTAGGCATATTCGACGAGACCTATCGGTCACATACCAAATCCATCCATGTAAAATTGTTAACTGCGTAACTAGGTTTAAAAATCCATTTCTAAGGCTTCATTTTGAACCATAAAGCGTTAGATATGTCTTCTCGTCGCTCCTAAAAGACACAATGTCACTCACTTCTTAGCACCTTCGTCTAGCACCCGTAAGTCGTGCTGATAAAAACCTCCTCGCTTAGGCACAAAGGCAGGATTTTTCCGATCTTCGTCAGCGTCAACCTTATCAGCATCGTCGTCATTTCCGTCAGCCTCCGCTTCGCTTTGATCGACGTCCGACAGAATTTCACCCTCTATCGGTGCACATATTTCACCACTATATCCAGACTCTCCACCGCTGTCTACGTTGTCTTCAACTGGCCGACTATCCACGGCTTTGTTGCTTCCGCTATGCCTAACGCCACCACTTGCGCCTTCTCGACGTTTTGCAACTAATATCTTGTTTTGCACATTATTTTCATCATTCTCACTAGATGAATCAAGCTGCAACGGTCCGATAACAGCTGACAAGTGTTTTGAGCTGCCACGCAAGCTTCGTGATATCGACCCAGTCCCTGGTTTTAGTCGCCGATTATCTGCAGACTTGGAACGTATGTGGGAATCAGCCAGATCATCATCACCCTGAATCAAGAAGCTAAGTAAATATGGTGGAATAAAAATTAAAATCTAACAGGTACAATTCGTAAAATCTCAAAGTTTGTAGCAAAATTTGTCTCATATCTTAAGACTAACACGTGAGTAATCATCTTAGTAATAGGCAGTCTATAATAAAATTAAATCGTTGTAAATAGTGCTATTCAGATTTTATGCGGCATAAGCTATTAGAAACAACGCTAGGATAAAATATAGATTATAAACTATGGTGAAATCAATTAATTTTCGGCAATTTGACTGGCTGCATAAGTTATTATCAGCTAACAGTGTTCATTTTTACTGACTAAGTTAGCTGATAAAATGGGTTTTAAAATGTCAATTCCTAATCCAACGAATTGAGGGTCCGTGTTATTCCGGAAACGTTGACATTTGCCCCCTCTACGGCGTATCTTTCTGGTAGAAAATTTTCGGTCTTTAAAATGAGAGCCCTCCAGTGGAGCTCCGGCTAGGATGAACGGGCTTAATAAGGACTAATTGGGGTACTCCAGAATATTGGAAATACGATTTAATTAAAGTTAATTAGTTATTTTAATAATTATTTAGTATATAAATATAAATATTATCTTCCGGCCCCTCGGACCAGACTTTCATTTGAGCCGGGGATAAGCCAGCTATGCACATCTTGCGTACAGTACCCTATAAAAATGAAAGAATTTTCCCGATGGGCATGTTACCCATCGTTATGTTTCCCGCGTTAAATGCACACGCGTTATGTTTCCCCATAAAAATACACCTCTCACCCCAAAAAGAGCGACCTGAACTCGCTGAAGCTCTCTAAAGTCTTTGATTACTTCATTGTAAATCCCCATCGGCTCGCCCAAGAGTTCGGTTCCCCTTTTTGGTTTGAAAATTGACGTGTCAGGTATCAAAATGCTGGACTGGAGCAGCCGAACCCGAAATTGAGATCCGTTTGGTTCCTTGAAGATGTTTAAGTGATCGGGACCCGATTTGTGTACCCTCGACCCCGCGTTTGTTTGCTTTTCGACGCATTGTTTACACGTATGTCTTATATAAAATAACATATATGTATATTTATATATCGGTCTATAAAGAATAAATACATATAAATTTCATATCATATTTATTTATACTTATATAAAATAAGTATTGTGTCTGCCGTCTGGCAGATGTATTTATTTTAATGTTAATATAATATCACATTTATGTATATCTCTTAAGTAATTAATAGTCGAATTATAAATTTAATAATTACAGGCTTTATATTAAAATTATATAAACTATATATATAATGAGTATGACCCGTTGTCTGGCGTATGTATCTATTTTTATTAAAAGTATAAGACAATTATATTAATATATTAAGCAAATAATTATAAATTTAATAATAATATAGTTATAGGAAATTAGTTACTTCAATATATTAAAATAATATAATTTAGTACAGAAATACAGGGTTATATCTGTCTGGAGAGGGTTAGGAATAAAGTAATACAGTTACCATACTTTATATAGTTAATTTACGTTAATATATTATTCAGCCAAATATTAAATTAATATTAAAGCTTATATAATTAAAAACCCATAAAAGAGATTAATTTCAGCTTAAACTTGGGTGAGATTGGGAGTGAAGCCGTTAGGGATTACAGAGTCTGCAAAATTAGAGCAGATCGTCTCCAATTGAGACGATTTTGATGACAAAGGTTGGGACACCGGAAAGGTTGACAAAAGTTAGTGTCCCCAGACAGACTAATAAAATTTTAATGACTTAATAATTCACTTTTAATGCGTCTAGACGTCGTTTGGAATGGGACCGCTACCCATTTACGGTAACCGTCCCAAAAGTAAAACTTTATTGGATAATTATTTGGAAAAGACCATAACTCCAGTCACTATTAAAGAGTCTCCAACTGCTCGGAGACTGAAAAAGTAGTCAGGGTCAAACTTCCCGACTACTGAAGCAAGTTCATTCTGACTTGGGCAGCACGGAGTTCGGTCGGTTTTACAGACCGACTCCGATGCTTTATTTATTATTGTTTGAACGTAGATTGATTTTGTTTTTCATCACTGATTTTTGGGATTTGATTGAGAATGGATGGTTTAACGAACGGGATAAAAGGCACGTAACGTGGGCCTTACTGATAAGTCGCGTAGAATCTATTTCAGAGGAGATGGCTGTTAAGAATCGCTGATGTTTAGTGGAAATAAATCATAGTCACATTAGAGTCTGTAGCAGTACGAGGCTCTCTGTCCATGCTTTATTTTGCATGACAGCTGTACCCGTCCTAGTTTATCCCGCAGGTCCAAAGTCTTTAGCGAATGATCATTGAGTTGATTGCACAGGCGAAGTAATTCTGAACCTCACTCGGTCACCAGTTAAGGCACAACAAATCGCGACACCCACGAAAATAGTCTTTACATGATTTCTTGAGTTCAGTTAGGAGTTTGAACTCGGAAACTGAGCCGACCGAGGTTAAACAAATATTTTTCTTTTGCGTGTATACTTACAACAAAATGTACCGTTCTTTGCTAACTTTCCATTTCGAGTACAATTCGAAAACTTCTTTATGACTTCACACACCCTTGCTATATTCACACCTTTACAACATTGTACGCTGAACAGTTAATCATAGGAACTGAATGCAGGTAACCTTATCTAGGAATTTTGCTGAAATTTATCAGAGCATAGGTAGGGATCTGCGCTTTTAGATGAAGTCACAAAATTAAGCGATACTCAACCGGAACCATCAGTCCGGTGGCTAGAAAGTGGGATGCCCCTGACTTCGAATGAAAATTTATTGTAACTCAAAATTTCCTTTCAGGAGTTTTGTTAAAATTTTACTAGGATTAAGGTAGGGACATAATTTGTTTGATACAATACTATAATTCCCTATTACCTTACCGGATCGTTGAAAAATTATAACAAATTTAAACAAGAGCAGCTCAAAAGCCGCTTAGATTTTTACACGAATTTACGCAGATAGATATAAGCTAGATAGGTTTAGTTTCACCACGTATTTTAGATTCAGTTTTATATTTGCTGTTCTGAGTCTTTCTCTTTCCTCTGTATAGGTAGTTGTCATAAAATCAGCACAACGGTATCGGAGTCTCGAAGCTCCGATACTTTACCAGAGTTGATATTTATCGTTGCGTGCAGCAACATTTTTGTGCAAAATTGACTACATCGCGAAATGCGATGTCGGGTCGGTCGGATCCCAGCCTGACGGATCAATTTTTGAAAGGACCACTGACTCGGAAATCAAAATTATGGGTCAAATCCAGTCACTGTGCGAATTTTCACAGAGAAAGACTGCCACAAATCTGAAAAATTCTAAAATTTGGGTTCGCGCCATCTTTTTGTATGGGTATGCTAAGAACTTCGGTCGAGACCGAGGAATCGTCAGATTGGAATTATAATTTAGGTCAAATTTCATAAGAAAACTAAGTTATGGCCAACATGACCGTCGGGCTGGTGAAATTAGTCCACTGTTCTTGTTCGGAATGAGAGACAATAGACTAAAACTTATATAGGATTTGAGATACGGAGCGTCGTTCTAATAGTTTCAGTGATAAATCAGTCTACTCTACATTGAAGTAAAGTAACGTTATCTGCAACGCAGATGACAAACTGCATTCTTATCAATGAGCTTTTTTTGAACTGTGCGAGCAGTATCACAGTTTGTATCATTTATAGCATTCTGATTAGAAAGTTATCATTATCATCTAAATGAATGGCACTGTTTGTCCAACACTAGCCTAAGCAATGTCTCTGACAACTCATCAGAAAATTACCTTCGATTATCTTCTCTTAGAATCATATAAACCAATAATTCCAAGTTTCCTACAAAACAACATGTCACAAACGTATGTGTAGTAAAGGGAGGCGACTGGAGATAGGGCGAAAGTGTTTATTCTACGCTCCATGCGTTGTAAGCACATTGAATTTGATGCAGTATACGCAAGGGCGCATAGTGGAAGACATTTTTTCCCTGTGTGTCCAAACACGGCATATTGATCGATAAATAAACATTAGTAGCTTCCTCCGTATCTTTAAAATTACAGAAAGGCAATAATGTCATCGCAATACATTAAGTTTAACGTAAAAGTTATTTTTTAATACATTTTAAATCCACTATATCTTGATTTCTTCCTTCATCTATTTTACTATATAAGTTTCGAAGACCAGGTTCCGGTTCCGGTTTAAATAAAAGGTTCCGGTTCCGGTTATTCCCTACCATGTATGTATATCGATGTCTGCGATTTTTTACCAATAAATAATTATTACAAATTCCTATTATGTCACTGTGTTTTGATGCCCTCGGTAGTGATACGTATTTAGCGGGATCGTAGCCCCAGATCAATGACCCGCGTTCAGACTTGACGTTGACAAAGGTCGCAAACTTTAACGTGGTTCGCTGACTCAACAAATGTACCGGTGCGACTCGCGCAACGCGTGAAATCGTTCTGTCGTTCCCCTTCGCCTCGCGTCCAGCAGACTATGAGTCAAGGCTGAACCGAACAGTCACTATCCGACGTAAAACATCTTGGGATTTTCGGACCCTAGTGAATGCTACAACTGGCAAAAATTACACAAACCGATCTTTACCTTGACACTTCCACGTGAAAAGATGATAGGGAATGATGGTATGGTCTCTTTGGCCTGTGAGCAGGTGACGGAGCCAACTTCCCTGGGGACCTCAAAGGTAGTACCACCTAGACCACGTGTGCAACCCGTCTGGCAGAATCAGAACACATCATGTCAAGCGCTTCTGCGGCCTCCTAAGCTACGTAGCTTCTTCGGAACGACCCGAAAAAATGAACCCATTAGCTCCGCCCTTGAGGTTACGATAGCCGGGTCGTACCGGCATTGCGTTTTAGAAGTTTGCAGTGCAGTATTACAGTTATTTGTCGAGGAATTTCTGCAGATTATTGCAGTATGTTATTTTGGTATTGACCGATACCTAAATTCCATACTCTAGCGCAACCTGTTTTGTTAAAGTTATGGGTTGGCGAATCCCTTTTTAATTACGTTTCGTCGGAAAGTTAAATTTTATTTACAGGTCGTGAATATGGTACTCCACCTTGCAATAGCACTCACATGTTAGTAATAATAATGAGTGGAACAAACACTCAATGTTTTTGTTATTTTAGAGACCCAAAGAGCTGCGGAACCCATGGATTCACTCAGTCGTTTTGACAACTTCAAAGATTAGCTAGAAAGAAGCAAGACATTTACCGTATGCGGCGTTAAACTGCGTCGTACACCAGTTGCCATGGTTCCACTCGACGACAACAACAAACATCGCATGACTTCAGCGTCTTGATCACTCGTCTCGCTAGCCAGGTATGGTCGTCTAGTTGCAGCTTCTCCATCGTTGGCTAGCCCTTGTCCTTCAAAATCGTTATTCCAGACGCCGCCGCCATCGCTGTCGATAAGCGAGGACTCGTCTGCATCATTATCTTCAGGGTCTGTTCGATCCAGCGGCTTTTCTGGTTCCGACGGCTGCTCACGAGTATCTTCGTCCTTTGAACAGATACTATCGGTCAGAGCAGTAGTGAATGTCGAATGTGTCGTTTTTTTGTCTGATGGTGCTATTTCCGGAGATAGTTGGTTGAGAGTTGACAATGATGATACTGCTAGGGCAGGTTTTTCATTGGCGTCTTGCACATTTGTTTCTGACAACTCCGAAGCATTGTATTCAACTAAAACAATAGATAACGCATGGATAAAAACAGACTAAGTCTTTATAAGTTTGTTATGTAAGCATATTCTTGTTACATGATGTAAGTCTACAAGGCTTATTCGACACATTTACTTGTACTAGTGAAGCTCGCTTGCGAGCCAGAATTCGAGTGGTGAGAACAATCCCCCGAAGTCTGTTGTAGAAAGCACACACAAACAAAGCCTACACACAGTATGCACGTGCAGCATTATATAAACCGTGAGTGATGAGTCATAGTTACGCCCGCCTCTTTTGATAGCCAACGTATCCAGTAGACAAAACATCATACAACGAGTACAAAAACAATCAACTAACAATTTAATAATTCAATAAAACCCTAAATTGACTGTGAAAAGAAAGTTAAAGAATTCAAACCGACACTTGAGAAAAATCTCATTTTTCATACCAAGTATGAAGCAGAAGTGTGAAAAATATTTGCCACACAATATTTTTGACACTCGCAATCAGCTTGATGGCCCAGAAAACCCCATATCCGACACTAAAACCAACAATAAGCACACATTTAGGTGCACTTCCCACGACGTTTCACCAAATATGGAATTTGGCGCCAACTATAAGCTTATAGACTCCAGATTGGGAAGCAGTTGAAAAACTTGTTATACATAATTGGAAAGCGCTGATAAAGCTACATGGAATAGGCCTATTAGTTTGCGGATACCTCGTTTACTTATTGAGAAAAGTCGCAAAAACTGGAGGGGGTGCCCGAAAAATGGGACAAAATGACGTCATTTTGCCCCATAACTTTTCCACGGAAAAAATTCAGAAATCGAGCTCCGACCATTGCGGTTGGAATGAGCTATCTTGCATCAAAATCCGCCCAACCGTTATTGAGATTCAGGTGCGCCAGACACACAGACAGGACCTCCTCAACCCCCACTCCAGTGCCAAAATTGAAAATTCTTGTTCCACTCGCTTTCTTCGCTGTCTCATTCCATTCGAATTCAATTAGGCATAGCAATGACCCTGTTAAATCGGCAATGGAATACATTGATCCTATTAAATAGGTTAGCGTTCCGACATCCGACTAGTGGCTTAAACATGACCTTTGCTTTCAGAAATCCTTCTGTGACTGATTCTACTTTCGATCTCTTCATTTCGGACATGGGTTTCGTTTCATCCTCACAACATTATCATCAGCCGACTCGGTGTCGGTTCATTTTGGTACTCATCCGTTGCATCTGGCCAGTTGCTGATCAAGATCGTCCGAAGGTTAAGTTATTATCGGAGATTCACATTGCATTGCTGCTAAAATGTGTCTCAACAAACGCTACTACTACGCCTCCTGTTAACTTTGACGATCTCGTCCGTCAGACTCGTTCTCAAATGAGGTATGTTTCATTAAGTACTGCACGAAAACGGTTGATAAGACGCCAGTGGTGTCTTGATTCTGGAAAATGGCGTCTAGCAAATAAAGAGCTTGCATAATTAATCCGTAGAATTCAAGATTGCTGCTACGATAGGTGATTCTAGCTGGATGCGTTCCTAATCTAACAATATATGACCAACAAGGCCAAATAGTTCCACCTAAATCTTTATCTTCGCACAGCAAAAATTTTCGATAAAATCGGCAACGAAACGACCCTGGTTTAATGAAGAAAAAACGTAAGACAAAATATTACTGCCTCTACCAAACACTAGCATATACCGAAGTTTTCTAGTTTCACAAAGTTGAAGCGTGGTTGCTTACTGCCAGATTGGGTTGGAGCTGTTGGCGTTCAACTAAAGGACACATTGTCGTCACTATTGCTGTCGAACACAATATTTGTCGACACCCGTCCATCCGAAAATGAGTTATGAATGATAGCGGTAGACAAAAGAAATTTTCATGATTTTTTCTCCAAGCGCCGTCAGTGGAGACCCCGCTCATTCCATTTCAATAAACATATTCTTGCATGAGTGAGGCCTGGTACCATTTCATGGATAACTACAGTGATGATCCAAATTCAGTATAAACAAATAAACTAACGTTAAGATTTGAAATATCAAAGAAAATAAGTTTAGCAAATGACAACGAAAACTACCCTCTGTGAAAATCAAAGGTAAAAAACTTGCCTCTTCACAGGACCAAAATTTTACCTGGGGGGGGGCTTTGAGTTCCAAGGTCCCAGCTCAATCCTGAAGGTACTGGAAATACCTGGGAAGAATTTCCCCTGCCTACCTGAGGCAAAACATTACTCCCCCGTCAACTGGTGGTTTTTATAATTGCACTATTCACAAGATTTTTATCGTCGTTTTTGGTTTAAGTACTGAAAACACTTTATTTTGCGTAGCATTTTGTCATAAATTGTCGAAATAGAAGCAGTAATGTTGAGTTTTGTTATAACCATTTCTTGTGAGGACCATCTTTTTTGGTGTGACCTGAAAATATCTGTGGAAGGGAAGTGTTGGTGGTTGAAGGGAAGCCTAAATTTACCTGGGGAAGCCGCTGAAATCCTGGGGGAGCTCGAATATCCTGTCCCCCTTTGTAGAGAGGCCAGAACAACATAACAGGCGACGCTATAGTGCTCAAATATCCTGTGTCCCCCTTTGTAGAGAGGCCAGAACAACATAACAGGCGACGCTATAGTGCTCGAATATCCTGTCCGCCCTTTGTAGAGAGGCCAGAACAACATAACAGGCGACGCTATAGTGCTCGAATATCCTGTCCGCCCTTTGTAGAGAGGCCAGAACAACATAACTGGCGACGCTATAGTTACATTTTGCAAATATTTAGCGCGAATACACTTCATTACTACCCAAATAGTAACTAAATTTTATCTGACTTTCCCGTACGTTTTACCAGAGGCATGAAATGAACGTCTCTTAGTTTAGCTGGGGCAGGAGTTCGAATGTCGAAAAATTCCAAAATTCAGTATTTTTCATTGCAAATTATAAAACAGTTATAAATGGACTATCAAATGCACAACAAAACCCAATAACTGCAGCCAATTTGGAAGTCCATTTGATGGTCGCTGCCTACTATACTATATTGAGAATATTGGATCTTGTTCTGCCACAATGATCACTCCTTCGCTGGCCAAAACATCAAACCGAGTGTACGCCTTTGACCAGCTCTCACTGGTCTGTGAATGCATGTTCACTCGACACTCCACGGTGACTTTTGTCGGACCAGTCCAAGTCGTTGCATTTGTCTAGACCAACCGGAGATTCGCCGATGATACTTCGAATAGCTTCGGTCGAAGTTGTCGTATTTTTGCTAGACGAAACTAGCATGACCTGTTTTGCTCGTATATCAATAATTTGATGTTTAACTAATGTACTTCTGATTGGCCGGGCTTGGTAGGATACGTCGTGGCACATTACCGGTCCCGACCCACCACACTTGGTCATGGCATCCTGAGTATTATTTATGAAAAGTATGGTAGTTTGGTACTAAAACAGTCGAAAACAACTGACAACGCCTCAAGTATATATATATTTCTGCCGGTTTCTAAATAACCAAACCATCGTATGAGGTGTGCCAAAAACCTATATAGGCAATTCGTATCTTTATAGTATACGTAACTGAACGAGCAGC
>JASANE010009062.1:0-43488 GCA_030248225.1 Trileptium ribeirensis | reverse complement strand
AGTTATTGGTCCAACGAAAACCCATTGATGACCAGTCTGGGGGAGAATATTGTTCATCCAGATTTGAGCAGCGTCGGTTTGACAACAGAGTCATAGGTCTAACGAAAACCCATTGACGACTAGTTTTGTGAAAAGAATATTGTGCACCCAGTTTTGAGCAGCGCCGGTTTGACAACAGAGTCGTCCGTCCAACGAAAACCCATTGACGACCAGTTTTGTGCGAAGAATATTGTGCACCCAGTTTTGAGCAGCGTCGGTTTGATAACAAAGTCGTCGGTCCAACGAAAACTCATTGAGGACCAGTTTCGTGGAAAGAATATTGTGCACAGAGTTTTGACGCGTCGGGTTGACAGCAGAGTCGTCGGTCCAACGAAAACCCATTGACGACCAGTTTTGTGGAAAGAATATTGTGCACCCAGTTTTGACACCGTCGGTTTGACAACAAAGTCGTCGGTCCAACGGAAACCCATTGACGACCAGTTTTGTGCGAAGAATATTGTGCAACCAGTTCTGAGCAGTGTTGGTTTGGCAACAAAGTCGTCGGTCCAACGAAAACCCATTGACGACCAGTTTTATGGAAAGAATATTGTGCACCCAGTTTTGACAGCGTCGGTTTGACAACACAGTCGTCGGTCCAACGAAAACCTATTGACGCCCAGTTTTGTGGAAAGAATATTGTGCACCCAGTTTTGAGCAGCGCCGGTTTGACAACAGAGTCGTCCGTCCAACGAAAACCCGTTGACGACCAGGTTTGTGCGGAGAATTTTGTGCAGCCAGTTTTGAGCAGGGTCAGTTTGACAACAGAGTCGTTTGTCCAACAATTAAAACTGGCAGTGCACATGTACGACAAATGCCCAACTCAAAAAAGCTGTTAATCAAATTGTTTAAAGCTTCAGAAATGTTAGCTTTAACGATAAAAATTTAAAACTTTCATGACGTCTATGGATGCTATCATTATTTATTACAAAAATCATTCGTTATTTATTCGTTATTGTGAATTTAGAGAAATTGTACAGAATTCGAGCAAATTTTAATGTCTTATTCCCAACCTACATTAGGTAGTGAGGCATTGTATCATTTAGTGATGACCACATACCTTAGTGGAAATAATTCACGATATACATTTTAATTGTCAATAACAGCATAATCAGCAACGGGTGATCGAATGCGTTTTGACCGATGGCTAAAAATGTTTCTCTTGATGTATATTAGTAATCTCAGTGTAGATACAAACTTATAAATCTGCACTTAATGTTATATATATAGTTAAATCGCGTTTTTGGCAGTTATGTTAACTTTATAATATTATTTGCAAGTCGTTTTTAATATTTTTTCCAGTGGAACCGGTATTCCAGTTTTGCGGCAAATAGTTCAAAATTTCAGTGAAATTTGGTTCCTTTCCGGTGAAACACGCATCGTTTACCCTCGAGCTGATGTTAAATGTATGTTCATATTACCTTAAAGTTGTCTTATACTTCAGTGCGTTTTACTAAAAGTCATCAATATATTAAGAGCATGCACTGAAAATTATAATAAATATGTTGAAGAACACAGCTTTAACCCCAAAATTCGAGATGTAGTCAAAAATTGGAAAAGTAAAGCCTTTTTATATTTTCTGACATACTGAACCTATCTCAAGGCCATAAATATAAACCGGCATGGCGGCTAGCACTGGCCTGTCATATGTTATTGCTTTACGAAGATGAGTGATAAGTTAAGCACCGGCAACTAAAATTATATTTTCTTCAAATATTCTTGCTGTAAATTTGACTAAATTAAACTAAGGAAATCAATAGCTTGAAAGGTGCGTACTGTTGATTTTTTCGCTAACTGCCAACATCCGTATAAATTTAATATTATTGTGTTGAGTCCGAGCTTATCACGTAATAATTAGAGGATATGTTGAGAAATATGTGTGCTGTTTACAAGCATTAAAATATTTACCATGGAAATAACCTTTTTGGCTCCTGGAGATACCCTTAGGTCAAAAAGTAACGAATATTCTACTAGTAATAAGGCTCTAAAAGAACTATATTTAAGTATTCTTGTAAGAATATACACTTAAGCAGACTCGCAAT
The DNA here is from genome assembly GCA_030248225.1 of Trileptium ribeirensis. Lineage (NCBI taxonomy): Eukaryota > Metazoa > Nematoda > Enoplea > Enoplida > Thoracostomopsidae > Trileptium > Trileptium ribeirensis. The sequence goes on along the minus strand of JASANE010009062.1, from coordinate 41,410 downwards.
GTTATTGAAACCTTAAAACCAAGAAGATTGACATAAATATATCCAGTTGTGTTTATGGGAATACAGGGTATTTCCTGGTGTTACCCATATGATTTCGTGGTTAATTGCACATTGCACTCTACGGTTTACTCGTGCGAAAGCAGTTGAGATTTTGTAACTTGTTAACGCTTTGTATATGTACAATTTGGGCAGAAAAGATTTTTATGCACTATAAGAAAACAAAGGAATGGAAGACCCACTCAAGCTAAGACCGTCTGAGGCTTACAAGTTGGTATTGTGTAAACCGTATTTTTGCTAAATTTGCATAAAAAATATGCAGTTTCGATTATTGCAATTCTTGTAATGTAACAGTAAACTTAAGCCGCGCCACCAACCATCCTCTTTTGATAACATGTACAAAACGTTGTTAGAGAACAAAACTCATATTACAATAGACTTATCTAATGTCAACCTTTTTCTGTTCAAAATAACGCTTAGCGAATGCAATTCGGTCCTTATACTTTAACACTAATGTGTTCGCAAGCATTTTCAAATTATAATGTTTGAAATATGAAACTCACTAATTTCTGTGCTTTTGTACAAAAATGAAATTTGTGTTCATTGAACAACAAAATGGCATGTTTTTGACAAAATAGAATCGTAAGTGGCACAGATCAAGTATACTCATGCATAATTTAATTAATCAATATGAAATCCGAAGCAGATTGTATTGTGAAATCTGTCCGAAAGTCCGGTGACACGGTTATTGCGGTTCTATTTCTGAAAGACTATACAAAAACTGAATAAGTTTTACTTAATATTTCACAAAACTATCCGGATTTACTTGTTTGTCTATGCGAAAAAAATTAAAACAAGTGAACGGAATAGGAATTTGTGTGCTGTTCATTAAGGTTAATGTATTAGGAAAATATGTTTACCTAATACGTGAAAGTTTCGGCATTTCGACATGGCCTTGATTTAATCATGTATTACAACTGTTGTAAATGTTGCTATGAGAATTTTATTATCACTAATGTATTGGTCTAAGAATATGTTTATTTTATCTCGAGCTAATTTTGTTTAGTTTTTATAATTATTTATAATTTATGTTTGGTAGATTATCCAACACACTAGCGTATTATACCCCGATAATATTCTTGTCACGTTAACATTTTTACTAGGTGACAGTGGGTATAAAATCTTTCCTCCCGTATCAATTCTTCGGAAATTACGTGCCAATTATAACCGGAATTACAATGTGATCACTCAATAACTTTATTTCCCACGACACGCCAAATTCGTATAGTAAAACAAATAAATACATTAGGTTAACATGATAATATTTTCTTTGAAACTTCTTAAAATCGCCGCTAGTGCTTCTTTTAGATAAACGTCATTAAAATGCGATCAAGCCCACTGACCATCCAGTTGGAGTAAGAGATCAAGATCATGTCGGTTGCCCCGATAAGAGAGAGAAAAAACTTGTCAAGAGTAGGATTGAACAAAACTGACTGTTTGTTAATCCATCGCGAAGCCTATGCTTAGGCTTAAGTTAGGCGCAGATTTAAGCTAATAGGGGCAAAACTGAAACAGTATATTATCATTCGAGGTTTAAAAATTGTTATGATCCGCTGTGTGGAAACTTTATATAATCCGAAGTTTAGAAATGTTCCTCGCAACTGCTGTCGTAGCACCATGTGATCTTCGCAGGGTCCAAACCAATTTGAGCGACTTCTCGTTTAACATTTTTTCAAGGCACATCGTACAAAACCCGTTTACCAATTACTACAAATATCCACCTGGATGAAGCTGAAATACAATGGACTGAAATGACAGAACGTGTCAGACGAACATATAAAATCTCAAAAACTTGCGTTATCATTCTATCAATTCTATCGATTATATCCAGAGTGCATTAGGGAAGAGTATGACACTTCCCTGAACTAACATATTAGCCCGTGTTTGGTGATTCGGGCGTTTTCGGCCTGACCCCCCCCCCCCAGTTTCTGGGGGGGGGGGTCGAGATGCCCCGAGTCCCCCCCAGAAACTGCTTTCTCTCATTGAACCGAGTTAAATGGTACCAAACATGACCATATTCCGAAGAAAAATTTTTGGGTTCCCGATGGGGGACCATTGGGACCTGGAATAATCGAAAAAATATTTTCCGGGATGTGGCTAAAATAAATATTTTGTAAACCGCCTCATCGAGCTGCATCGATTGATACAAAAATCAGCTCTGTATCTTCAAAATTGGCCAAATTCGGGCTGAGGGGGTGGGCTAAAAGAAAAGACTTCATTTTTTTGAGTGATAAAAGTGTTTTATCATTTTATTGTTACATCTTCTTGCTTTGATCCCAATGAACGTAGCCTAAAATAAAATTTCTTATAACACCGGACAAAATCAAATTAAACCATCAAAGTAAAATTTTAATTAAGTAACAATCACGTTTTGATCAAAATCCATATCTAAATATACCTTCATACCATATCCTAATCAAAGATGTCATTATACAGTCATACTATAATCAATAAACATTTTTGTTTGTTTGTTTGATGTTTCTTCATCGTTACTGAAGTCATAAAATTATTGTGTTTTGCCTAGAATCTATCCAAACGTGAAATTTATCATTTATAAAGAAACAATGAAAATTTTAGTATATACAATTCGACATAGCTGGACGACGCGGTTCAGAAAATATTTCAGCCACATCTTTGACAAAAATTAGTTTTGATTTTTTTGAGTTAGCTACAACTTGGAATTGGAACTTGGAAGGTGACTTTGAAACTTAAAACATCGAAAAAAATTTGACATTAAATGCATAATATATATGTTGTTCGAACCGCATTGGCAAGCTGAGTCAAATGCCAAAATCTGTGAAATCTTATTCCTTCCTTCAACTCACCTCCTTAATGCAAGCTGAATAATATATAAAATTATACATTTATACATTATTTCAAAAGTTTTAGGCACCACATGTGATAAATGGATGTTTTCGAAACCAGTTTCTCGAAAGGTACCAAGGTATAAGTTTGTTGAGCGAAGGGTACCAAATCTTTTTGCGGTATCCTCCAAATTGAGCAATATCAAGCCGGCGAATTCCAGGAACCATCGAAATTTTTGGGTGTTTTCCATTAAAGTCAACGCAAAATTTGCCATTATTGATTATATACTGGTAAATTTTGGTTCTATTCGACCGAGCTGGCAGGCGATCCAGAAAATATATATTTCGTGCATATGAGAAAAAAATTTCCCATTTTTAAGTTATCAATAAAGGACCGAATAATTTGGAAAAAAATTGCAAAATAGATACATCTCGAACTAATGTGACCTGCTGGGTTGAATAGTGTAAAAGTGGTCTGAATCGACTTTTAGCTAAAACATTACGCCAATTTAGTCAAAGCCTGACCCTAAGGTTATGTCTAAGCCTTATCCTAAACCTACGTCTTGAAATCCATGAGCCGATTCAGCAGGTTTTTATGCCATTTGAGTTAACTCGTCCATGCGGTTCTAATTATTATAAAATTATATATTTGTGAAAATTTTAAAATCTTGATAACCTAAAAATAAATACAAAATCATCATGATATGGCGGAAATAGTTGTTTTCTGATGTGATTTTAAAAATAAAACAATGGCAAACCCGAGTTATCGCAATGTAGCGACAACGCTTTATACAACTTCGCCACGATGAAATGAAACTGCGCTATATCAAACAGGGTTTCTCGAACAGCTAAAATTTGTTTGGATACGCAAATCAGTTTATAGTTGATATAAACTAACAGGTTTCACTCAGAATATGACTAAAACAACATATTCATGTATTCATAGCAACCAAAACAGCATACTTGTCACAAGAAGATCTTTAAAATTTTACATTTTACAGTTTTTTAAATTTTCAAAATCTGACGAAAATAAATGGATTATTAATTATGACACATACCTTTGCCTAATTTGGAAAGCTGGTTATATATTAATTTACTGATCTGCTCTGATGGTGTTTGTTTAGTAAGAAGACGCAATTTGATTGTACAAATGGAAATTATAGGTTTCATTAAACTACGACAAATACAAAATCCTTCAAAGTTTAGAATGAATCCACCGAAGGTTTTGGACTTACGAAAAGGGCCGGTATATGCCGATTTTTTATTTGTACACAATACATATATACCTTCGCTTGCATACCCGGCTACTTTATGCCTCAAGTTAACTCATTAAGAATGGATTTTAATAAATCTAAATATTTGATACGTTTAAGCCATATGTTTGACAGATCCTCAAGCCATATTTACCGTTTGAGGCTCCGCACTCCTTATCGCCCTCCACACCGTACGCCACAGGAAAACTTACACAATTATGAGCAAAATCCCAAAAAATTTAAACCAAAATTGGGGAAAATGAGAAAAATTATGAGGTAAAATTGGGGAACCTTGGATATTTTTGGGTAACTTCCAGCTCTGGCTCCACTTCTCACGCCGACGAAACTTGGGTACCTATACCTTTAGTCATAGGTACCCCGAGGAAGACAGGTTAGGGTTAAATGGTTGAAGTGCGGATGGGGTTACGTCACAGGCGGAAATTTTCGATTCGTTTAGAAACTCCCAATTTTCCCTGAAAAGTTTTGGTAAGTTTGTCAAAGTTTGCTACGAGTTCTGAAATTTTCTTGGGTGGCAGGTGGAGTGCGACCTCAGGTAAATTAATGGAGTAGATATGGATTAAAGGGGAATTCGAACCGTAGGGCGTTAAGTCACTCTACCCTCCCTCCCTATGGGAGCCTATCTTCAAGCTTATTGATGTGCTATGGCATTGAAATCTTTGATTATTTCCCGCTTCGACTAGATTTAATTGTTGATAATTTGATATTATAGGTATGAAAATAAAAACGTTTAAGATGCTGTATTTTGAGCTAAACGCCACACAAATTTATGTATATTTATCAAATGTGAATTGTGCATCAACGATACTATGAAAGTTGCATCGACGAAACTGTGACGGTTACATCAATGAGGCTGTGAATGTTGCTTTGGTAAGAATGCAACTGTTGCATTGATAAGGTTGTGAACGTTGCATCGATGAGGCTATGAACGTAGCATTGATGAGGTTGTGAATGTTGCATTGATGAGGCTATGAACGTTGCATTGATGAGGTTGTGAATTTTGCATCGATGAGGCTATGAACGTTGCATTGATGAGGTTGTGAATGTTGCATCGATAAGGCTATGAACGTTGCAGTGATGAGGTTATGAATGTTGCATCGATGAGGCTATGAACGTTGCATTGATGAGGTTGTGAATGTTGCATCGATGAGGCTATGAATGTTGCATTGATGAGGTCGTGAATGTTGCTTGGATGATCCTATGAACATTGCATTGATGAGGTTGTGGATGTTGTATCGTTGAGGCTATGAACGTTGCATTGATGAGGTTGTGAATGTTATATGGATGAGGCTATGAATGTTGCATTGATAAGGTTGTGAATGTTGCATCGATGAGGCTATGAACGTTGCATTGATGAGGTTTTGAATGTTGCATCGATGAGACTATGAACATTGCATTGATGAGGTTGTGAATGTTGCATCGATGAGTTTACGCTGGCTTTGTTTACTCGTGTTCGTGATTGCTTATTGAGGTAATTAGGGTTTTTTGGAAATGATAAGGAGGTTATTTGGTTTGCTCAACACCATGTTCCACAATTTTATTTGGTAATAGGGATACGGCGAGCGTCCTGTTCTTATTTACTTTTCCTTCAACTGACATTTCTAATACTGAGATGCTATCGAAACACGGATTACTGTGAACCGAATAAGGTTCTTCCTTTAATCCGACTGTTTCAGAAGCCCGCTGACACAACATAATTAATCTGAACAGGTCCTTTGCGGACCGGTTCACCCTGAAAAGACCCGGGCTCTGGTATGGACCGGATCGCACCAGCCTCCGTGGAATAAAGTTACACCATTAATCCACTAAGGCTGGCTTGCAGCGTTTGTTTTTGCATTTAGTTTGCAGTGTATGAATGAACTATTGCTGGGTAATGCTTAATTAGTTCAACTGAAGTCAGTTTTTAATGTTTGTTTAAGAACTAAAAACTTGGTTTGCCTGTATACACGCCCGTTTGAGATACGAGGCAACACGTTGTACGTATCTACACTGTTTTATGCAAATCTATCGTGCTATATGAGAACAACTTTCACTGGCTTCTACTAAACTGTACCAGTAACGCCAGCTATAAGACTGTTAATTGTTTGCTAAAAGTGACCTGTAAATGATGAAAAACGAAAATGCTCGTTGTAGACAGCAGGCGGGTCGAGGCAGTGTCGATCTCGGATTCCCTGACTTTTCGTTTCCTGGAGGTCTAGAATGGTAACCGAAGCCACAATTTCGTCCTCACAATCGGTCATTTTTACAACCTATACTACACAAGTGCTATTTTAAGTATAGTAAAAGCTAAATTAAAAAAAGCTAAATAGATCCTCAAATAAAATTGTGTTTTTATGACTTTCAGGTATCAAACACAATAGATTACGGGTTAGATACCAGCGTACTATCATTGTTTAATATACCACCATCGCCAATAATTCCTTCAACAACACTATCAGCAGCGACACCAGCAGCACCAGCCGGCGTAATGATTTCACCGGAACGCTCACCAGTACCATCGATCACGTCCCAACATAGCATTCACAGTGAAATCGGTGGCCATTTTAGTGGAATTCCAAGTGGTGAAGCTTCGCCGTCGTTAGGATCGTTTGGACGTGTCACACCAACCTCTGCTATGCCGGAAAGCATACCTGCGACCGAAAAACATCATTTTGAACGAGAAATTTCAACTAATTTTGACGAACTTTTCGGCGGACGGCCTGTGCATGAAATTATGGGCGCTCATCAGCAAGGAACACGGCTGGAAAGCTCAGTTTCTGTGGGATCTGATCGGTCCATTGATAGTCAGCTAGAAATGGCTGAGCCACGAACAGCTGTTACGAAGTCTAAACTTTCTATATCCAGTCGGCAATCGACAAAGAATTCATCGCACCTGGCAGCAGGGAACGAAAATAATGAGTTTGGAATGAGCGAACAAGACGTTGAAGAACTTTTTGGTGCCATTTCACAACGTGGCTCTGGCAGTGAAGACCGAAAGTCGCTATTGTCCGAGTTGCTGGAAGTTGAGGCGGGTACAGCTGCAGCTGCACCGCTGGGTCCAGCACCCGGAGAAACTGATTCAGAGTTGTTCAAACCAGTGAGACGTGCCGACATGTCAACATCGAAAACAGGTGATGGTGTTTCAAAGTCATCCATCAAATCCAGCGCAGGTATCGAAGAAGAATGCAGAATATCTCAAAACGAATCTGACGATAATAGACTAAATTTTGAGGCACTTTTTGGGCACATTAAACAGCCTTACAAAGAATCGAAGAAGTCTGTGTGTGAGGATATTGAACCGGAGCGGCATCACTCGGTTGATCTGGCTCAGGCTTATAGTGCGGCAAGTACTCTAAAGATCGACACTATAGCGGCAGCTGGCGATTTCGAGTTCATGCCGCCATTTGATGGTGAAAAGACTAATGTTTCGGTCGAACCTTCGATAATCAAGGATAATCTCTCCAATGCAGACGAGATCGAGAGTCCAGTGCTATCGAGTAGCCGTATAAGTTTCACAAGTACACCAGCAGATGACCTGGACGACGTCGCGTACTTATCGAAGTACGAGCTCGCTCGTATCGAGCGTGTCCTTGAACGCGCTGCAACCCTAGGCGACGTCACAACAACACCGTCTAAAACTGGCAGTAGCAGCAAGATGAAGGCTTCAGCAGCAACTGCAGCAGGAGCAGCCGAACTATTCGAATCACGAAGTCGCCTAGCATCCCAACGTCAACAGCAAATCGATGATGGTGGAGATGAAGATGACATACTTTTTGGAGTTCGTAGGGTCGAACAACAACAACCACCAGAACTACAACTATCTACTGAATCACCGCCGACGCTGTCGCTAGCTGGTTCAACAGCAGATGCCACTGCCTGTGCAAGTGAAAGTCGTAACGATACCATTGTGCGAACTGTGGAATCACCTCCAACCTCGATGGCTCTGATCACTGCTGCCACATCGTACTCATCGCTGCCGAAAGGTATTAGTATTGCAAGTGATCTCAACTATTCTCACGAAACATTGACAGGCGACGCCGAAGAGCTAATTCTAGGCGCTCAACAGTTGCAAGAAGAATATTTGACAGCCTCCGCAACGACAGAACACCACTATCAAATCACTGAAATGACGCCAAAAAGAACGTCCAGCACACCAAAACTGACCAAGAACAAAAAAAAAACTACGTATTGCTCCACAAAAACCTATTTTTCCATTCTTGAAATCCGAACATAGGGTCGGAGCTGTTTGCTCTCAACTAAAAGGGCACATCGTTATCACTTTTGCCCCGGTTTGCCTTGGCTTTGTCGGTTTTTCTTTTTTTCCCCTTTCTTCCTTTCTTTCTCTTCTTCGCGGACGGCACGCAACTCGTGTTGAAGAACCTAAATCAAAAATATATATTTCAATGTTACGGAGCCTCGCACTGGTGCCGAAACAAATAACCGATAGCTATAGGGCAGGTCGTTTCCGATAGCAATACCGGTTATCAAACGATTTGTGCCGTGAGGCTTAACACAATTTTTTTCTGTTCAATTAAAGTATAGTCTTTAAAACAACCACCGTTGTTAGTGAGCATTGACGACTATCTAGTTTTACAACGAATTTCAACTCGATCTTTATCAGGTACCCACATGTTACTTACTTTTGGCTTTATTTCAATTTGAACCGCTGGTACATTTATGTGCTGCCAAAAATTTCGTAATTTCTCTCTGAGACTTACAAGGAGGTTAAGAATTATGCATCTTTTCCCTTCATAAAACTAAAATCCCTAGATGTCTCCCTGCAATGCCAAAGCTGTAAATATAACAGTTTTGCTAAGCTATGCTACACAGTCTATAGTAATATTAAATAGTTGTTACCCCTTAACCAGTTATTTGTTGCTATTTCCAAGTCCTCCAAATTGAGGTTAAGTCTCCACTTCATCTTGACAACAACTGAATTTACCGCCCTTACAAAAACCAGTTCGATCCGAGAAGCCTCAGTTCGGTCCTCCGGGTACTAGCGAAATATTTTGGGCAACCAGAGCACCAAAAATGATTCGATTTTAAACCTTTAGTTTGGAATGAGCAAAACCAATCTGGACATGTTACAAGTGTCAAAGACTGATCAAGTTTAGCAAACTTGTTCCACAGTTTAAAGATTAATTATTATTAAAGCATGGTCGAAGGCCTCTTACAAACGCTAACAAACACATAGCGTGGCCAACACAGTTTGAGTACACATTGGCCGTTACGTATTGATACAAATAGCTAAATTTAATTATAATACACGAAACTAGTAAGTGATTGGTAATATTGAAACATCAGCAAAAAATCCATCAACTTTTATTCCAAACACCACCAATAATTTATGGGAACCTTCGTTAACAAACACACAACACCGTCAACAAATTTTGCTTCCACATTGGCTGTCACTTACTGACACAAATAGAATTGAAACACATTAAAATCATAAATATCGCGCGGCACTTATAACTGAGTACTGGTAATCCAGTCAAAAAAATTGAAACATCTGCAGAAAAAATACAGTATAACTAATATTCCAAACAATTTATCGGCACCTACGTACATGATAAAATTGACCTTCGGACACACCATCACGATATATTATCATTCGCGTGGGTTTAAATCGAGTTGATTGGTAAAACTGAATTAGCAGTTCCCTGACCATTGATGCCAAATCGTCAATTTTTTCCGTTCGATCTTCCTTCGAACGTCCGTTACGATCGTCTACAATCGCAAAAATTATTACATTCAGCGGCGGTGCTACGTCAAAGACATACAACGATCAACGGCAATTAACAAATTCCTACTTCGCGCCCATGAAAGGTAACAAAACATTATAACTACTGAGAGCTATAATTAGTTGTCTATAGACAATAAGATATTGGTGAAGTGTCAAAAAGACAGTAACACTAAAATCTCGCATGCGAGGGTGAAAAGAAACGAGCGTGGTTTCATCAGGTACTCATTTTGCGTAATCACTTGAAATGGTTTTGCGTTTGATGTATATACTACACTAAAACCTCTGTAATTCTGAACTCAGTTAAACACTAAAGCTTCGCTACCCATCGGAAAACACACGAAGTGTTCATGCTTATTCTCAAATAACGAAACCATCGTATCCAGCGTACCGAAAAACTTATATACACAATTCCCCTACCTTTGCTAGAATTTTCCACAATTTTAGCCTATTTATGCCAATTTTGCCGAATGTTTTTCCAATATTTTATCAAATTTTAGGATTTTCCCTGCGCGGGTTTCGTGGAGAGGGGGAGTACGGAGCCTTAGAGGCCCCTCAGATTAATGTGCGGACGGGACCCATCACATAGTAACACGGCCCTGGCATCATCCGACAAAATCGTAAATACGATATTGGATCGAACCGGATGCTACAAGAACATTCCGTATTATAATAGGCGTGCAAATACGATCAAACCAGACGCAATATGAATATGATTTTAGAATCAGCAAAGACGCTGCTAAAATTGTATGGATCTTCTCCGTAAACTCTGCCTAAAGCACTGAATCTGATAAAAAATGCAATATTGAATTTTAACGTTTTATTGGCATTTAAGGTTGCAACAAAAAGCTTATATTATATACTGCTTATATTTAGACTATTTACGACAAACTCCAATGTAAAATGAAGTGCGGCCTGCAGAAACAAAAACAACGATATCTCTGATATGATAAACAACATAATATATAACTACAAAACCCCAGATGACCTGGGGCACGGATTCTCCCCTCCTCCGGCTAGCCTGACCCAATGTATTTTCGTTTCCCCCACTTGAAACTGGGGCAGCCGCATCAAAGCCCTAAACAGGCAAAACTTTTGTCGCGGGAGCGGTCAATTTGTTAAATCCCGTACAAGCCATAGTTACTATCACAGCCAGAAATAAGTGCAAAATAAACGAAACTTGGACCGAGTTCAATTAAACAAATCTTCGATTCATTTCCATTTTAGCGTAATTAAATATGTTTTAAATATGTAAAATTTAGATTAATTTCCATTCAACAAAATTTCGAGCGATTGCAATTTTTCGATCGACTGCTATTAAACGACATTTCGATCGATTGCGATTTCAATTGTATTTATTTTTCGCCGCGATCGTACAACGACTAAGCAATCTTAAAGAGCAATAACGGTTTTAAAAGTCACTGCTGTGCCGAGTGTGGGTAGCAATACCTACGTACACACGATATTTAGCATCACACAAACACAATGCAGAGCAAAAAGATAAGTTCTCAAATAATTGCTATTTGTACAGTAATAAAAAAATTAAACAAATTCCATCTTACCCTCAAAAATAGTTTTATTCTGGGAGTACCAAACAGGGTAGTGCGCTGCTAAAAGCATGCGAACATGTAATCACACGCATATAGACTTCAAAAAATTTCCGTTTTATCAAAGACCGAAATGAAAGTTACATAATAAAATTATCTCGGTTACTATTGCTATTTATGATTTGTCGTATTCTGTGAGTTATACTATTTTTTATTCTTGTGGCTAATGTTTCATTCTAAAATCATTGTATAAATCTTATACAACATAAAATGTTGCGCTAAAACCACGGGATCCACAACATTGCCAATACACTTAGTAGAAATATAAAATATACTTTATTTAGCATGAAAGTTTCCAATACATTTTCAAACCGCTGAAAAACAAGACAATCGACACGGTGTACCAACTTACAGCTTTAATAAACACATGAAATGTGTAGCGAAACACAGTATTAATGTAAACTAAGACAACTCTGCTTAAAACGAAAAATCACTAGTGCACAACTTTGTGTTGTCTTGCCTAATCAGTAAACCAAACCAGCCATGTCCGTGCAAAAATTTTGCTGCAATCCTCCAGTCCGTCTTCGAACAAAACCAAGTGTACGTATCCATTATTTATTCCTCAAGTCAAATAGCTTTAACAGTGGACAAGCTTATTTGCATTTCGGATCGATAACAACCCAACCGCACTACATAGAGGTATGTTCATGTAACTCCAAAAAATGTTACCAATCCTCTTCGGGTACTGAATTCGAACTGACGCCCCGTATCGGCTTGGATGAGCGTCCATCGATCCGACCAAAGCTGCAATAGACGGCTTTCGAGTATCGCCAGCTGGTGGATGAGTCACATCTGCGCCAAGGAATATTATCGGTTCCTATAATACGCTTGCCACTAGTAAAAAAAGTTAGTAACAAAATCGTTATTACTGAAAAACGTTATGAAGACAAGAATTTCCAAAATCACAATATTATTTCAGTTTCGCCCAAAAATTAACGCCATACCGCAAGAGAATGTAATGTACTTCTGCAAACAAACTATCGACTGCGAGACGAATCAAATCGCGGTTTTTGGCTTACAGCCGCGCTCGCTAACCATTGAACTTCAAAGACGTTGTTGCTTGTATGCCTAAAATTTCTAGGACCGCGAGCGAATAACAACACGTGGCCAAACCGCACGCTATGCAACGAACTGAGACACGTGCTAAGCTTCATGTTGTACAAAGTCACCGTAGATCGACCAGATACGTGAAGGAGTTTTAACCAATTATTTAATATGTCCTAAAACAAACCCGTGGCGAACGTGATAAAACATCTCCCGCGCGATACATAATAAATGTAGAGTATATTCGAAATGTCCGCAAATTTCATTTATTAGTGACTATAAGTGTCAAAGTAATCGAAAACCCAAAAAGGCTGAAATTCAAATCTAGTTTAAAAAACTGTGCTTCAACTGCACTCAACGCAAAATTAAATTTTATTATACGTTTAAAATACCCCGAAGTCAGAGTTAGACCTAACGCAATTTCGCGAACGTTACCAGACAGAGCCCAGTTCTCTAGACTTAACATTCCTTCGCACCGAACACAGCGTCGGATGCAACCAAAAATTAACTGCGTACGTATATCATGGGAGTAGATATTGCATTGCTATAGGATAAGGGAAAATGCGGGCATTCAACGTTTTTATGAACTCCTTCCTTACTTTCGAAGGATGAGGGTTTACCTGAAAAACTTTCGGTCGCAACGCCGGGAGAAGAATATTGTTAACTCCACCGAGCTTCACGTTAATTTTGAGGCAGAGATTCGACAACGTTTGAGTCGACGTCTTGTTCACGTTTTTCACTTGAACACATTGCGTCGCAAGGCCTAGAATTGTATCGCCGACACGTTTGACTTCAGCGTACACCGGTGTCTTGCCTGGAAGAACGACGATAACCAGTTGCAAGCCCTAAAAACGCAAACTATTACATACCCCACCTATAATTAATACAGCACAAAATCACCACAGTCAAACAAAACTCCATATGATCAATACACCATGTATTTTGTTCTTTTTTCACCACAATTTGACGCGAACCCGTTTAGCTTGCTCGCACATCGATAAGTTTTTGAAAACAACAGTGTAACAATATGCATGTCCCATAAGTTGTTGCCTGTTTCAATGATGCTAAAACATTAACCTACGTTTTAGTTGATTCTACCACAGAATATGCACGATTCAACTGTATGCATATTGAAACGGCTGGTAATGTGAACATCACTAAAAATCGCAGATCGAGAGGTCAAGAAATTCCGTCACTAGCATTGTCGATTCTGGGACATCTCCTATTATCTGTTATGCTCTGTACCACCTGACTGTCGTTACATGCATCTGGTCGCGAGACCAGCACCCCGCAGATACGCTGCAACTGATCGGTTTTTTCGTACATCATTTTGATCCGGTCTTTTAGACAAAGTTGAGGGTGCCAGAGAAAAATCGTGAAAATTTCTTTTTTGACTGTCGCTGTCATTCATAACTCATTTTCGGACGGATTCCGACAACTTTTTGATCGATTGCAAACGTGATGACTATGTGCCATTTAGCTGAACGTGAACTGCTCAGACGCGACCTGCTGAGTCAAAATGGCAAAAAAACAGATTTTAAGGGTTCTAAGCCAAAAGATACACGGGTACCAGTATTTCGCAACCCATATTTTGCGACACAGGCTATACATCCAAAGATGAGGCAACTACACAGGATCAGCTCATCGTGATCTACAATCACCACTTCTTTGTGGAACCACTTGCTGTGCTGCTGTGGGCCCGAATATTGCTCGTTGAACCTTTGCCAAAAATAGAGATTTTTCAAATTTCGACATGTTATTGCTTGTTTTTATCATACAATAAGTGTTTACTAGGTTATTAAGCACGCTAAATACGATGGGTTTGCTATCTAGTGTCCTACTTGACCTTTTTATAGCTCTTCACGGACTTTCAAGGATCTTACGCTAGACGAACTCGATTGTCAAAATGTAGCGCGTTTTTATTTGTTTGATTATGTATTGCGTGCGAGGCATCAAGATAGGTCTATATAGGTACCTCTAAAGGTGGAATGCAATGATTTGTTATCTAGAGTCTAGCGTGCATATTTCATGCCTTTTCATCGCTTTAGAGTCAATGAATCCCATTTTCACAATAATATTCTGTTTTCCGTTGTATTGCATATAGGTCATCAAGAATTGTCAATATAGGTATCTCTAAAGGTGGAATGCAATGATTTGTTATCTAGAGTCCAGCGTGCATATTTCATGCCTTTTCATTGCTTTAGAGTTAATGAATCCCATTTTCACAATAATATTCTGTTTTCAGTTGTATTGCATAGGTCATCAAGAATTGTCAATATAGGTTCTCGTTCTCTGGTAGGATGAATACGAAGGTTTGGTTATCTAGAGACCAGCGAAAATCCTTGGTGCGTTGTCACTTGTTTTCGATGAGTTTAGTGTCGACGAGGTTTCATGATTTTCAATCGTTTCAGCGTTCTAGAGGTTTTACAGTGGTATATACATCAAACACCACCTGTAAGAGGTGATTAAACCAAATAATAACTTAAAGATGAAACCACGCTCGCTCCGTTTCACGCTCGCTTGCGAGTTACTAGTAATATTCACTTGCACTATATTGTCAACATAGCGATTGATCTTCAACTGCGTTAAGTAAGTAGCGAAAATTTCAATAAATTAGGCGGCTGATATTTTACATTAGATTTCAGTGGAAAGACAAATTACTAAGACGTTGCGCCTGAATAAGCAAGGGGACTCCGTGAAGTTTATTATCCACCAAAAATTCAAGTATGTGGTCACATTGAAAACATCTGATAGATATATTCTACAAGCCGCCCAGCAAAGATCTGCAAACATTCCTAACAAACAAAAATTCAATTTAAAAAATTTTCACTTATGCATTCTGTCAAACTACAAATCCAGGAATAATCTTATTTCCAAAGGCCTTTCGCATTGGTAATTAAACGCTGATAACCAATGCACGGCATATATGTACAGGAATTTAAATGTTCCTTATGTGTTCATGCTCCTTGGATGCCTGGCCCAGGACAATATCACACCAGCTGGTAGGCGATGCAATTGTGCAGGCAAGCATAACAACCAAGAATAAGCGGCGGGTTTTTTTTAAGTCTATGCTTTCCGTATTTAAAATAAGTTGTTTTTAATTGGACTTTTCCAGCTTTCGTAGGTCATTGCGCTTGCGAAAAGAAATCGTTGTTAAGACAACATTATAACTATGGATCTAGATTAGGTCAGTACGTATACGCTCCTCTGATTAAGTCCCAAGTAAGATGTATGCTGTACCCAACACGCTCATTCACACCATGCTACATTAGCTCAGCCATTACACGCCGAAATATTATACCAATATCGAGCAAGAGGGTTGAAAATAGGCCGTTTCTGGTCCAAGAGGGTTGAAAATAAGTGGTCCAACGTTTCATTTATGTGGTACGGAAAACCATGCTGGTCAAGCCATAAACCCACAAAGCGACATAAAGCTACGTTGCTCTGTATAGAAATTGTATTAATGCAATTAATACCATCGCATTAACTATATTAGCCATGATAAATATCCTAAAAGCAATATATGACATGATCAACCAACAAGTAACTGGCTGTGTTCAGAATAACCGCTTGGTTGAGCTTGACGCATCTGAAGCACATGAAACTGAGATCTTTTAGTTATCCTGAACATTATGTAACACAACCGTTGCAGCCAGAGAGCCGGAAAACCATTATAGACCATTGAAAGCAATAAATAAGCAAACCGCTTATTACTAACTGCATAGTTTTGGAAATCGGGATGGTGTACCATAAAACACTAAAAATCTACGAGGTTGCCATGTCGGACTCTACTCCTACAAAACTGCAGCAGGCAACCTGCTGCTCCATAACCTAGTATACGCTTGTGGTAAGGTAAACAACGCAATACCTAGCCGAAATTATAAAAGAAATTTTTATGATAAAGTGTTCTCGAACAAATAGGAGAGTAACTTTGCTGCAAAATAAATTAGCTTTCTTTTCCATAAGGTATAAAAATAGTATTTTCTCGAATTTAGTGCACTAAAAATCTATTATGGTCTTTCAAAGTATAAAAGCAACAGTACTCGCCACAGATTGGCCGCTGGCGGCAGCACGTTGCATAATCATAATATGTTCGTTGGGAATCAGAACTTTATTTTTTAAACTCATTCCTATAGTTCGGTCGCTGGTATAGAGACAGTTAATAATAATAATAACTTTGAGAGTGCACTTTGGCGCTTACATCAAACGTCGACTTCAAATATTTAAACATCGGCTCGACTTGATCGGGTCCTGAAGCGTACTTGCAAAAACAAGGCTGACCCATAATTGGCATGCCTAAAACCAATCGATGCATGGTGTAGCAACGAAACTATATTATACACGGAACGACTACAATGATCCAAACAAATACAATAAACTCGCATCCAGCGGAATAGCAACTATGCTATTTCACAATTCACTAGAAGCTGGGTCAACCCACATGCGCACAACCATTTAGCGGTACAATTGCGAGCGAGTAACCTTTATAATAGCAGGTTCAATGATAAAGTAATAAAATATCATTTAAAGTATTAGGTTAGAAACAACGAAATTATGGATGATACCTGGAAGAGTCATAAGATATAGCAAATTATTATAGTACAGGTCACAGATACTTTTGACATATTACGAACATTCAACAATTACATTTGTCTACTCCATATTTAGCAACTACGAAAATCTGTAGACCGGTTTCAACCGGCTACGTACAACTAAATTGCAAATGTGCCTATTTTCACTGGTCTGGTACCAAAACTAAAGATTTTACCATCTTTTGCACCCTTCGATAGTCATACTGACATACACAATTTAGCTTTCAAACAATGAATGTAACGCGTTTACGAAGTTGACCGTATAACCCCTTCATTCATCTCAAACACACAAGAAAGATTTGTGTTTAGGTATTTTAGAAAATTGGGCTCGCAGCTGGGGAATATATCTAGAGCGTATAGCGAAATTATTGCATTATACATGCGGACCTTGTTTAGTAGTGCATACTTTTACTCGAAAGCTAACAGAAATCCATCATAATTCATAATAATATTATAAATATTTTAACAAAATAGTAAAAACCCGGTACCTATTTTAACAAAGTGTCTAATCGACATGTATTGTGAATGTTTTCTGCAACAAATTATTTAGCAACGTAAGGGAAAGACATAAGACCATAAGACAAACGAAAGATATTTTCCAAAAAAAACTTGTGATCATTATTATTCGTATTAGCATGAAACAAATTCTTTGAACAGACATATTTAAAACACACACGCCAAAGTTAAAAGTACAGTAAGCACAAACAATGGTCTTACTTTGAGTGAAATGTTTGCACGTACATCAAAGGCAGTAGCCTTCAGGCAGGCAATCTTTAGCCGACAGAAGTGCTATACACATGAGTCACGGCTCCCTTGCATGCCAGTATAATATTATTTCCGCGTATATACCTGCATCGATCGGTGTCTTCTGTAGTTGCTGGATAAATGCGCTGAGGTCCTGTCTCTGCGTGAAATTTTTGCACCTTCACCAATGGCGATATAATCTTTCTTAGTATGGCTAAAGAATTCTCAGTGCTTATAAGTTTCCGCTCCTTACATGCCAGTATAATATTGTATTACGCATATATACCTGCATCGTTAGATATCTTCTGCAACTGCTGGGTAAATGCTCGGAGAGCGTCCTCGCGACAGCTACCTTGAGGCGCGAAACAAGCAATCGCCCAAACACGAATGTCGACCCCGGTATGAAATTGCTTGCCGCGCATATCCCATACACCTGCAGTAAATTGCAAACGCTTTGAAAGACGTAATCATTGTTGAGTTTACCCAAGTAATTAATAAATTATTACAACCATTAGTTATTGCCGCTAATCTCTATGTAACGTGTTCAGTTAGGGTTCGGTAATTGGTGATAGTTGGGCTGAACGCAGGGCGTCTGTGGCTCAGCCGTCCGCGTGCAATAGATCTCTGATGATCGGTTTGAACGCACGACGTCTGAGGTACCAGCCGTCGGCGTTCACTACTTGTGATTTCAAGCCGGTTCACCTTTCGCAAAGCGTCAGCGGTTAACAACAGCCTACGTTCAAAACAAGTTGCGTGAACGCTAATCGTCTGATGAAACAGACGCAAGCATTCAATAAGACATCAATAAAGCAACGATCACGATCACCCTTTATTGTAGTACAATACAAAACAGAATTATTTCAATCAAACTGAAGTTGCAAGCATAGTGGCAAGGCTCAGTAGCTTAATAATAAAAATAAGAAAAAGCGAGTACAATAAATTTATAGCGCAAATACTGCACCACCTTTAACAAAATACAACAAAATTATTGCTTGCAACATCTTTCACAGCTATTATTAGCAAAATATTTTACAACCGAAATGCCATAGAATAATAAATTTCAAGAATTATATTAGAACCATCGCCTCCGAAATTATGACATTTAAAATCAAAGCCAACTGTAGCCAAAACAACCTCTTCCATAAAGCTTGAAAGAAAAACAGAAAGTTGAGCTGTTCAGAGAGAACACTGCTGTTCTACACTTATGTATTACAGATATATAAAATGGGGGATTTTCGTCTGTTTATTATTTATCTGAATGTTTGTCTTTGAACTCTGTCAAAAGTGTTATAGCTACACCCCAACCCATATATTCTGCATCAGCAAAGTCCAACTTAGGTTGTAAACATATTAAACTCCCATGGGTATAGCTTGAGGGTTAGCTAATTATTATGTATTAGTTTAAGTACTGAGTTAGTTGGTGCAATTTAGG
Source organism: Trileptium ribeirensis (assembly GCA_030248225.1). Classification (NCBI taxonomy): domain Eukaryota; kingdom Metazoa; phylum Nematoda; class Enoplea; order Enoplida; family Thoracostomopsidae; genus Trileptium; species Trileptium ribeirensis. The sequence continues at coordinate 22,140 of JASANE010009062.1, read as the reverse complement.
ATTTCTGCATTAGCGCAGTCGTTCAGTGGGCGACACTTCAGTAGGACAACCGTGTTTTATTCCACCGCCTATAAACATATATATAACAGACGACGGTTCAGCAGGGGGACCTTGTTTTATTCACCGATATATATATAAGAGGCATCACTTCAGCAGGACAGTGTTCTATTCCATCGCTATGCTCGCGTTTTTTAATTAGCCTCTAGCGTGGCGTTTATTTAGTTATTTACTGTCACTCATAAACGAAACCTTCACGCATGCTATCATACTCAAAGGAACTGCCAAGGGAAACAACGTATTCATAATAAAGATTCCGCTTATTCCTGACCTCCCCTTTGAATTCAGTATTTTTTGCAGTTCCCTATCCAGCTCAGCTTCGCCATGTCGACAAACTGAAACAAGGTCAGTCGCTCAAGGTTGTAGGCCTCAATTTGACTGAGCCCGTATCCTCACATGGTCAACTTTACGTGGGATACTCACGCGTTGGCAAGCCTGACGACCTTTACATCTTCTTGCCCCACAGTCAGACTCGCAATGTCGTCTACCAAGAGGCCCTGCAGAATTGAGGCCGAATATCTAAGGTTTGAATGGACGGCTAAATTGCAAAATTGTTAATATCAATGCTTGACGCTACGTTTATTATACGTAGACTTGCCCCATGCCTAAATCTTATTTTAGGAGGCGCCGAAAGCGAATAACATCCGGTCTTTGCCGTCGATACGAGAACGTGGGTTCGACATTGGCACTTCAGTTCATAACTACGTTCGACAAATCCGTCGCATAGTTGGCTGAGCTGAGAGCACCGCTTTAAATCTCAGTTCACAAGCGCCGTTGAGCTGGCCAAATCTCACATTATACCGCTTGAACTACATTCGGCCATTATATTTACGTGCGAGAAAGAAGACAATATTAGAAAAACATTTTTTACAGTGCTGAGCAGCAAATTGTCATCTGTCAAGAGAACACATCGTAGGTCATAATGTGTGTATTAAGCGAATGATTTTTGAGTGCTTTCAAAAAACCAGTTCATATGGTTTGTCTATATGCAACTTCTCTATACTATCGCAGTGTTGCCAACGACCCGTGATAAAAATATAGGACATTGGTGGAAAAAATACAGGACACATAATATAGCACATCCCTGCCTGGTATTCCTGGTCACTGTCATTGTTTCTTCAAGAGCTCGACTTCTTCTTTATTAAGGACAGCCAATTCCTGAATCAACGTATTCAGTTGCCATCGATACCTTGGATTCTCCGACGATCGAAGAAAGTAATTTCTTTTCAGAGGTGCGGGCTTCCGTTAATGCAACTAACACGCCACTAAGTATCTTTTCCGCTGTACGAGTTTCTATTTCATGAGGTCGCTTGCGGGCCTCGATATCTTTAAGTCGGCGCTCCTTATCGCTGTTCTCGCCTGTAGCAGCGGCGGCCTTGGCAGCTTCGTCGTTCTTCATTTGCTCTTCTTGTTAATGCTTTTAATATTTAGCCGCATGTAGCTCGTGAGCGTTGGCCAAACCATACGTGCAGGAAATGTACGTTTTGATCATGCGCTCGGCGACTATGCTGTCCTCGTTAAGGCGAGCCTTTTCTGTGATAGGATGTCGTTGTTGACGGAAAATGCACGCTCCACTTCATCCTGTCCATGCGGAATATTCAAGGCCGATTCAACCACAGCGGCTAGGTTTGCATAAAGCGGATTACCGCCGTCAGATAATTTGTACATGATCCGGGACCAAAATTTGTCGACTGAACTATCTTCAGTAACCTTACGGTCTAGTTTGAAAACGGGCACCGGGCCCGACACTCTGAGTTAGAGGGCAGACACGTTTCTATTCAGCAAGAACGGGTTTGAAAATAAAAAACAAATAGAGAAATAGAGGACATATGTGTTTATAACGAGGTTTTAATATTCGCTCCGTTTCAAAAAATGAGGGAACCTGCGAGCCACTAGTATATTAAAAATGAGCGAACGAAGGCGACAAATGAAGGTCATCGTAAAAGATAAAAATATAGGAAATATAGGACAAAGCTCGAAAATATAGGACAAAAATGAAAATATAGGAAACATAGGACAATTGGCGTCTATGATATCGCCTGAACGAAAGCCGGGTATTGGTTCAAAATGATGAGAACGACTTACGGCTTGATTACAGATTATAGCCACAGTTATCCCGTCCTTCTGAATTAACCCTGATCAAAGTTGTTTATTAAGTTTATTGAGTGGAGAATTCTCACATTTCGAACCTTCAATATAACCTACGCAAAAAACTCATATAGGTAATGCTAACCAATTCGCCAGGCTACTATGCCGCAAAGCTTTTCCACGCCCGGGCGGCGCCGACTATTCCAGCTAGTTTATTACTAATTTACAATTTATAGCTCCTGTGTGACATCTACAAATTTTTAATTCCGCGGGACACTGTAGCGTTTATTGTACTAAGCTATTCACATTTTCAAAAATAACTTCCGAGTCTTATAAATCCGTTTTAGCGACATTGTCAAATAAACTTTAGTCCGCAGGAAGATAAGTTATACTGTTACCTGGCTACAACACGAGATCACAATAATTTTACTATAGTACAGCTATAACTCAAAAGCGGATTGACAAACCTCCAAATTTCTTTACATATGATTAACGACCGAAATACACTTGTCTCTAATGATCAGCATGTGATTAACAGTGCCCCTTTTTGAACCATAATTAGTACAAATTTTTGGATAATCACCGATATCACTATAAGAAAACCAACTTGATTAGCATTTTGATAGTGTAGAACATCCCCAGTATACAGGCATAACGTCACGAGATAACTGTATTCAATACAGAATAAATGTCCAACAATACTGTAGGGTGGTACCAAAACATCGCCGCTACTGCTGCTGGATAAATAACTCGTGATAAATTGGTGGTACTTAGCTCATATTTTCGTAATCGTTATCATAGCATTATTACCATTATCCTAACACCATCTACGCTTGGGCACTACTATCAAAAACACCTAATTTGAACAAAAATTTTCATACAATTTTAGACTTCTAATTTAAAAATGTCGTAATAACTGTGCGCAGCTCATGCGTTCACAGTGCTGTCCATATAAAACTTATATAGCGATAGTCTACAGCTGTTATAATAGTGTCGTATTTTGCTGCGACATAAAACCACAAAAACATTTCTCTTGACAAAAGCAGACTAGTTGTTTTTGTCGTCACCTGTATTTTAGCAATAAAACCAGCTCGGTATGAGGATCGGCATGTCCCCATGCTGAGACATACCAAAGCCGAAACATCGCTAAAATTGTCGTTCAGTAAAACCAGCAAGCATAATTTTAATCACTGAGCAATTAATCGTACCCATGCAATTGTATTCGATCCGCGAAATTGTACTCGATTTACACGATACATCATTATAGAAAAGCAAACATCCGACGTACCTTTATCAGGGGTCGCAGTGGCTCGTGTTCGACCGCCATACAGCAGTTTCGGGGCAGACAACACCCGTCCGTACACTTCAGCCATAGTGGACGATATTGTAATTCCAAACTCACGCGCGAAAGGATCGTTATTAAAGTCGGCCTAAAAAGAAAAATGTTTTTTAAGATGTTTTGCTAAATATAACTAAAACACATTAACGAGGAGGACAGCCATACAAATGAAATGACGGTGCGCCACTAGAGAAAACACTTATAGCTTGGCGCGAAAAACATGACGTGGCTAACTCAGTCACAGCTGCGATCTAAGTAATCGGACTTTCAACGGAGATGGACCTAGCACTCCGCGGAGCGGGGGAGAAAGAAAAACAGTCCATATTGGGCTCCTCATACCACACTCAATGAAGCCCGACTGGTAGATTTATTCATAGCGGAAATTATCACAATTTTTAGCATGTATCAAACTGGAGCGACGGATCACAGCGAATACTGCGTTGAACTGCAGTATTTTATCCATAACACTACTACTGCTACATTGTAATGTATTGCATCAATTATGCACCACTATATTAAAGTCCTGTTTGTATTCAGTCTTTTTACCGTAAATTATTACCATCAGATGCGCTAAGAGCTTCACCTAGTAGAACATTTGAGGAGCACGAATATCGCATTTACCGATTGTCCTGACACCAATTCGCTTCAGGTGTTTATAAACAGTTTTAAAAAATCAAGGTATAAAAAGCATTGAAAATAAGTTTCAACAAAAAGTTTGTGAGATCTAGACGGTAAATATAGCACATCACAAAGAAAAATATGCTAATCCATCTCCATCAAAGTCAACGCGAATAGCACTATTCGTACAAATTCTGCCCAACGGGTGCCATTACTTTGGATGCTATATGTATTTAATTATTACTATCGTCAACCGAGCAAGGCAGTTTCCTAAACTACCCGCATATAAAAATAGGAGCATGGGGACAGGATTCAGATGCTGTGCAATCAATTAAGATCGAAGCTCAATTGTGTTTGTTTTTTGAAACTGTGGTTTATACGTAAACATAGATTGAAGACGAATCAGAGACATGATGGCTGCATAAAAACCGTAATTTGTCGAACACTAAAAGAAAATGTAATGTTGACTGTGATCAAAACTAAAAAAACCTTCGTGGTCCCGGAGTCAGTTTAAAAATCTCAATGTCGAAATCGAAAAGAGGAACCCGCATGTTGCTGTCGTGGCATGCCGCATCAAGGCCAGTGTACAAACCGACCCGGTGTCGGAAAGGAAGAAAAGTTGGCTAATTTCTTGCTCTTCTTGCTTCTTCCTGTCATGCCTTATACACAACACATCATAACGCAGCTAAAATTTTTGCAACATGCATTTCCTGAAGATTAATTTGGTGACTGAAATAAAAATTTGTTTTGAACTTCAATTTAAATATATCACATATAGCAGTATTTACGTAAAGACGCTTTCTTCGTACAACGATTATAAACTTCTTTGAAAATATAAGTAACCTCTCGGTCTATCTCATACGCCTCAAAGATACTCAGTGTCAAACTTACTCGTCGAACCAGCTGATTGATGTCATTTTCACGGTCGGGAGCCGACCGTGCCGTCGCTTTGATCATCGTCGACGTTTGTGATTCAGTTAGCTTTTTAATGCACCGCTGACCGGGAACAATGTTACAAACCTGTCAAAAGTGAGCAGTATACAAGCCGGCTATAGTAGAAAACCAAATTTTAATACTTCAAAACACAACAACGATAAAGCGAACACTACCTCAAAATTATGATCATATCTTTCATACCGCTGATATTACATACATACTTGCACATATACCAGTAAATAAGCGGAAACGAAAATAACAGGAACCGGCAGCCACAACTGTACAACATGGGTGCCGGTATCCATATAGCTGTAGACTATAAATGGAACCGAAACCTGGCCTTAAATAAAAAAACAAATGCAGGCAGAGATGTACTACAGATTTGAAATGTGTTGGAAATAACAGTTACTACATCCTAATGTATTGCGATCACATTATTGTTTCTCTAAGAAAGCAAAAAAATCGATGACTGCGTTATATACCGAGTCTTGGGATATTGCGCCCTGTAAACATAAATAATGTCTTCTATTGATTACACAAACCCGAAACAGTTCAAGCTGAGCGCAGAATACGAAATTTAGCTCTGTTTCCAAATGGCTTGAACTATTTGACATGTATTCGGATGATTCCTAGATTTGTTTCACTGGTTCATAAACAAAATTACTGAATGTGCTATTTTCTGAACGTATGTGCTATAGTTGAGACAAACTGTGATAATACTTCACACATTTCACAGCGCAGAGTTCAGTACAAAAGACACATATACCCGCTGCGCTGCAGAGATGGTTGTTAAAGTATATATGTTAGAAAAGCTGATAAGAACGTAAAATACTCCTAACTGATTATGCTGTAGTCCACAAGTCAGAAAGTTCCGGCATTAGTACTTATAATCAATCCATACTCTGCCAGTATATCGGGATAAACAGGTCAATTTTACATAAATTGCAGTGAACTAAGCTGTTATATGCCGAAGCTCTTTGTAAAATCAAATAACTGCCACACGAAACTACCTGGTGCTGTTATATTATTGCAAGGTTAACATGAACAACTCTTACAGTGTTAAGATGAAAGAAATCCCACGAGAAGTATTTTACAACTTACGTGTTACATGGCAATACGTTAAGGTAAAATTTTGTTTCGTATGGTTACTTAAATGGTTACTTCAATGAGCATGCAAAATATCTCTGAGCCACAGGCAGAGAAAAAATAGGTTATATTTTTTTCATGAATTGGGTTCTGGTATGGTTTTGCTTTTCGTTGGAAGCAGAATTTTAATTATCCCTAATGCATTCGTATTAACACTTTGCATATCCCAAGGAAAAGGTATGTCTTACCAAAAATTAAGATCTCTCAGCGTTTAAGGTCTGTCATCAATGAGTTTGATTTTCAAAATGACGGTTTCAATTTTGACAATCGAGTTAGACTTGGAGCAGAAGCTATTACAGAACCATTTTGTGGTTTCAAAAAGGTAGCGAGGAGCACAGTCTACTTGGAACAACGAAGCCAGCTAGGGATTTCTCTCGAACACTGAATTCACTGCAGTAATAGATGTACGACAGAATTTAATAGGACGCACGTAGTGGTAAACCCCTGTATGTTAAAAACTCAGGGCATAGTCCAAAAGTGTAGCCATGCCGCACTTCCCAAAATATCATCGGTGCTGTGATCGTCTTCTCCCTGACATTTTTCAGTTACCTCTTTTTTACAATGCTTGCGACTTTGCAAAAATTTTAGCTTCCCCGACAACACCCCTTCCTATACACACAAAACGGACAAATTTTTCGCTAAAATTCAATTCAGAGGATAAAAATTTTATAGAAAATGTAAAACTCGTTTAAATATAATTTTAGCAACAACCAGCGATTTTCAGCTCTTTCAAAAATGAACAAGGTAGAATCTTATTGTTCGATTTCGAAGCCACGCAGTTGAAATAGGGAGGGTTCTAATTTGATAAACCAGCAAATTTTTAGTGAACTGCGAAACCAATGCAAAATACATAAATTGACGTAACATATAAAAGCACTACAACCTTCTTAAACCTCTGATGATTTAGGAAAAATTACTGCGATTATTTACAACGACCCTACTCGTACATTCACCCTAAGATCGATTTTAAATCAAATAGACTCCTGTCAGTACTTAGGTTATTTTCAAAGAAAAGCCGTTGATCATAAACATAAATCAAGGAATGCAATATATACATTGGATTGTGCGGCAATCGAAACAACGACAAAGCCAACACTCAAAAACTCACCTCTAATGGCAAATAAGTATGTTTCTGTTCCTGCCCAACTTGAAGGCACGGCAGAAATGGATATCTTAGTCTCATTCGGTATTTATCCTAAAACAAATATTGGTCAACAATACAAAGCAATGCTCTAAGAATATTGAATTTAATTGCAAGAAAGCTAATATACAATATTACTCTGTCAAAGAAAAGATCGTAGCAATACTAAAGACGGTCATCGTTGGTTTTAATCTTGTAACATTATACAAATAGCTAACAAAGCATCTGAAAACGTAAATTCAAGTGATCTAACGCTAACAAGTGGCAAGTGTTACCATATGATTGCAGTAAGCACCAGAAATAAGTGACAGCCTTGGAGCGAGTGAACAGCAAGCATTAACCGACTAACGGCCGTTCTAGAGGGGTACTCTGAGTTTGAAAGCGAAGGAGTACCTGAAATACATATGCCAACAAAAAATAATTTGCAGCACAAATCTGAGTAACAAAACATGCTGCCGCCCAGCAATACGTAACTGAACGAAGAGAACGACATCTATCGCTCAACTTACTTGTTTTTCATCCCTCTTTTGGTATCTGTTACAAATGTCATAACTTAAAAAATACTGTTTTCCGGAAAAACGGGGGCCGCAGGCCCACTATGCCATACTACCGGCGCGAAGCGGGCCGAAGGCCCGCGGCGGCCGAAGGCCGGCTTTCGCGCTGGTATATACTAACTACCATATAAGTAAGTTGCATTATAAAACTTGTAAAATTAGAAATATACAATTGGGTTTGCAATTAAAATTATTATTTTACAAAATTACTTAGCTAATATTTTTAAAATGCATAAAATATAGCTTGTATATATTTCCAGAAATTTTATTTGAGTGTCCATAAGTGAACAAGCAATTGACTGATGCTTTTAAATATTTTATTCACTGGCATTGGTTAAACATACCTATTATATATATGATTATATAAGGATTTTTGTATATATCTCAGTAAATCGGTTATCACAGGTTGAACAACGTTCAATTTTGGTTTGAAAATTACTCAGAAATTTTACAGTTCGTTCCTTTCACTTTTTTTTACAATGAAATAATCGATTTAACTCAGATTTCCACAGAGTTTATAATCATAGTCAGAACAATTGTAATAGCATTATAACTACGGTGTTGTAAAAAATTTCATGATGTGAGTAAGGTTATATATTTTTTAGGCCAATTTAATAAATATTTTATACCTGGCAAAAATAGTCAGAACTTCGTTTTGCAACTGAAATGCACCTAAAGTGGTTTTAGCTATTATCGCTTTTCAATTGGTGCCCAAAATTCTTGTATCTAAACATCTCGTATGACTTGGCTTAAATTGGTGTCAAGCTACAGAATATTGAAAAGGCACCCTAGTTCTTCTGACTTTGTTCATTTGGGTCTATTTAATTTTCACTCAATTCTATTATCATTACAGAATTATAGCATTCAAGCATTGACCTGCAATTCGAGTTATTAATAATAATTTTATAAAATTCATTGATTTTTATTCAAAGTTTTTCAAAATGTGCTCAGACAATAATGCTTTGTTCTTCGAGAGTTTGGAATAGACATTTCATATTCAAATTCTTGAAATTAGTATTACAGGAAAATGCTTGATTAAGTTGAAAAAATTGAAATGAAAAAGTTTGAAAATGGGAATACACCTTAAACTGTTTAATATCTTTGTGCAATTATTGCGTTTAATAGACGAAGAATCAAATAAATCACGTTCATAGCTGCGACAGCAAATAATCATAAATCAGCTAAATGAGATATTATAATTTCATGCCAGACTATCCTTGCCGTGCCCAACATGTTGGGTAAGTCGAATTAAGTGTCCCAATGCGTTCAGTGGTACCCTGACACTGTTTCGTAAGACCCCTGGCGTATCCAAAAGATAACATCTCGTTGATGTTAGCGGTTTTACACTAGTATTTATATATTGATTTGTGAAGATTTGATTATTTTTAGTTCAATGTTCAACTGCGCAAAAGAATTTGATTGAGTGGGCTGCTTCCCGGAAAAATATAGCAATCAAATTTTTTAGTTTGAGTTTTCATGAAATTCTAAATTAATTAAGCTTTTATGTTAAAGAATTACAAAGGCTTATTTTTAAAATTTTTTATACAGCATGTACACGCGCATGGCAGGGCTTACAGAGCTATCTCCAAAACAAAGGCGATGACTGCAGTGTCTAAGATTTGTATGTGTCCAGATTTCTATTTTTGGAATAAATGTGGGATGGTCAATTCGGCTCTACAAAAACTGAGGGGGTTAGTACTTTACCCTGTGCATCCACCTCAGCTCATTCGCATAGGATCACATAGGACGGCGAATTGACAGCGTATTTGTCCAAAGGGCTTCATGATGAAAACCACGTTTCTAGTACCATTTCACAGAATATCGGCTGTTCAGATTATGGAGCACTTAGGAGAAATACTGCATCGGAGCTCTCCAAACTTTAGCCCTAATCGATTTTAGCAGCGCAAGTGAAAGTTTCATCGTCTTAGCCTTAGGCCCGAACCGTGCTAGTAGAGATTAATCGAAGCACTTGGAATTTGTTGAAATTGGCGAACATGAGCATTAGTAGGAGGATGATTTTATTTTAGAGGGTTGACTTCCCAACCGACGAGGAATGATTTAAAATCAATCTCATCGAAGCGTGGCATTAAGGCGTTAAAACTGAACACGGAGGACGTGTGAGAGTTCAAATATGGAAACAGGAGATTAAAGTAAGAAACGAGGTTAATGTGAAAATTAGGGAAAAATCAATCTCATCGAAGCGTGGCATTAAGGCGTTAAAACTGAACACGGAGGACGTGTAAGAGCTCAAATATGGAAACAGGAGATTAAAGTAAGAAACGAGGTTAATGTGAAAATTTTGGAAAAATCAATCTCATCGAAGCGTGGGCATTAAGGCGTTAAAACTGAACACAGAGGACGTGTGAGAGTTCAAATATGGAAACAGGAGATTAAAGTAAGAAACGAGGTTAATGTGAAAATTTTGGATAACTTAATGCAATAGCCTGAGCACGAAAAATTTGCTACTACACCACATCTAGGCTTCCTTCGGAAGCAGATAGGGAACGACGAGTCGGCCTTATTACATATACATAGGTCTAGAAATTGACTCTCACTGGGGAATCTCTCGTGATCATATTACATATAAAGATATGTGTCACCGAAAGGGGCATCGCCGAACACCGTGGTAATACGCCGTCTGCGGCCTGCTAAGCTAATGGTCCCCTTGGGAATAAGCGTATCCTTTTCCGTTTTTTTGATCGTCAAGGAAACCAAGGTCCTATGGGAACCGTTCCCATGAAGACGACGGTGCAGCCGGGTAACCCGCCAACGCTATTCAGACGAGTTTTTGTTTTGGTTCCTCCAATTGAAAATTTTTTTTCCCTCTAGTACATTAATAGAGTCAAGATCAATGGGGTCTTCTTTGCCGGCCGACTTCGCGGTGCCCGTTCCATCTATTGTAGTTTTGCTAGTAATATTAAAGGAAAATTTTTAAGCTGTTACCTTGATAAGCACTTATCCGAAATATCAGATACGATATGAGCTTATCTCTAACTGACATATATATAATATGTTGTGAACAATGATAAAATGAAAACGGATTTATTGAACTCACAACAAAACGTAACAACAATAATTGCGAAAGTAACGAATAAAATGCTTTTATAGTCAGTTTTGTACGAGCTTTTATATTCCCACTTAACATTCTAGAACTTCTAGTTTGACGGCTATCTGTCGCAGCTTTTCTTGGTGTTGCATGTCAATCATTGGTTGATTGAATCTGCTGACGTCTTCTTTTATGATCCTACGTGTGGGACGAAAATTCTAGAAGACTCTTTATTCTAAACATCGTCCATGTTTCACGTGCACGACAAACATTCATGCACCCGTCGTAGGCGTACAGAGGCCCCCTCGTTTTAAGCGGAGCACTACGTTGCTACCCGTGTTCTTGAAAACGGACACTCTTCTTTTTGCCCGTGGCGGAATTCGGCAACGTTTGTGCTACATGTATAAATAGCGAAATATTAAATAGTAATGATAATCGATAATCGGAGTGCTCAACAAATCAAGCAAATTTCACAAGTCTTTGAGTTTAGTCAACCAAGCCAAGCTGTCATAGTTGTAATATTCCTAATGTTTTTCGTACGGCTTCTTCAGTACTAAATATATTAATAGATACTGCTACTACAACTAATCATATTATGTTTTTATCCCAGAATGTAAATAGGATAATTAAATTTAGCTCCAAAATACCATGATCACAGTAATATATCTTCGACAACAACGCAGATAGTCTACGAATCTATATATATAGCTTTGGTTGATGTTTAATAAAACAACAATTCCGACCGTTTCGGTATGAATTAAAATAAATAACATACCCAGCCCCGAAGTCCGAGAGGGTGAAATGATTCCTTCCGAGATGAAGGTCTCTCAGGATGGGAATCATCAGCGGCGCCGGGCAGGCGGAGCAAAGGGGTCGTTAAGGAGGGATAAATTTTTGAACTTTTTTGAGACTCAAAATAGGTCAAAATTTTACTTCGCTCTTTGCAATACACCTCTTCACAACCTATTTTTGCCAAATTCTTTCCCGATTTTGCCTATTTGTGCCAAATTTTCCGCACGCCGTCGGCGGAGTTGGGCGCGCAGAGTTTCAGGAGGGAATAGGTTACATGCTGGAAGGGTCGCGAGGACCGGAGGGATGTTCGGGCGCCAGCGGGATAATATATATTGATTAATAGGATTCATTTCCATGACTAAACACAGCAGGACTTTAAAAGGTATTTCACCAGAGCAGCGATGATGCTTTTTTGAAAAGGGTATGACACTTGACGACATTAGCATGTAAACAAGTCGTGCATTACCGGCATGCCAAACCACATCATAGCTTCGAGTCCCCGGTAGCATTCCCTATCGCCACAACTCTTGTGATCAGGTGTTATCGTCGCATTAATTCACACTAAAATTCTGCATTTTGGCCTCTATTACCATGTTGTATATGTTGTTGTATCTATGTATAACTGTTTTTTTAAATATGATCGTTGTATTTTTGCATACAGGTCATTGTTCATGCATCAGTTTTAACAGCTGGACCCGCATCATATATATATATAGACATATATATATATATATATATATATATATATATATATATATATATATATATATATATTTATATATTATATCATAACTATAAATATATATAAATATATTATATTTATATATATATTTATAGCTTATATATATATTTATATTTATAAATATAATATATATTATATTTATAAACTATAAAATATATATTTATATATATAAATATATATATTTCCAAATTATTCCACTTTTTTTCCTTATATTGTACTCTAATTTTGTGCTAGGACCTGTTTACGATCCGATCGGCGCCGTTTGTTGTCATTAATCACTATGTCCAAACTTGGTCGTTCTGGTAAAACCCCGAGCAAATATCAGAAATGTCAAACAGCAGGTTAAATATTTAAGACTCTGAAATACCGAATTTTTTAACGAGTTTTGGCTAGTTATCATCTTAAACCCGAAAATAGCTGACGGTCCGCAAGGTTTAGGTTCTTTTGGACGTTTGACCCGTTTGTTAGACCAAATACCTTTTTGAAACCATAACTGGTGTGGGATAGTCACGCTGTTGTATGCCACACAGTATGGAAACCACCAGTCAGTGGAAAAAGGTGAAGATAAACATGATCCTTAATGGTACTTGGGGTAAAATTTAGCTAACCGGTATGGCGTTATATCCTTAAAAATGACTAGCTTAGTTCGGGACGTTAGAAGGCGGCAGTGCCTCAACTAAGTCTTTCTTAGCCTTAGGCGTCCTATGGCTCATATTGAAAGCTCAACTTAGGCTCAGGCTTAGGCTTAATTACATCGAGGACTGGATAACCTGCACCGACATATGACGCTGGACTGTGGGAGAGGGGAGGAGCACAGCCTTTATACGTCCCCCCATTTGGCTACGCCCCGGCTTTGGGCGGAGATTCTGTAGATATTCGAAGCCGAAAAACGAACCGTGAATTATTAGAGAGAAATTTTGTTTATTCATTTTATATAAAAGAGATTGTAATAATGTCACTTTTTAATGTTGAAGAATTTATTTAATAAATAATTTTCCTGTTAAATAAGTTTGTACATACAGTGAATTTTAATTAATGAACCATTTTTAAAATAGATATAGTGTCATTTTTTAATGTTGAAGAATTTATTTAATAAATAATTTCCCTGTTAAATAAGTTAGCATATACAGTGAAATTTAAATTTTGATGAAACATTTTGCATACAGCCAAATGTATCCGTGATGCACTATACCCTGTGTACATCTAGCAAATGCCAAAGTTTCATTTTTTAAACATTGCAAATTTTTTTAAACCCGGGAAGACATACTAATTAATGGCAGCAATTACATGTTGGTCTAATTACTAGAATGATAGCGTTACGGTCCCCCAATCCGACAAATTGACGATTGACAAACACGGATTCCGCATTATGTACAGTCATAAAGTTAGGACCGGCGGGGGTTGGGGGCTCACACATATGGGCCATCGATTTTTTAATATTTACAATCGCTTCAAGCAGATTTGTGTCTGAATTTGTTTCCACAAAGACGCACATATTATAAGCTATCTTAGCTATTTTTGTTAAATTCCGCTCAACCTAAAGAATGTGTCCAGCGGGAATCAAACACCGGGCCTTCCGGGTGCGCAGCAGACGTGCTAACCACTACACCATGGACCCGCTTGAAACGGTTATTATATTGTGTTCATATTCTAACTAGCGAGTTAACATTTTGCTAGAATTGATATTCATTTGTGTGATCTCTACAAATATCATTATTTATTATATCGACAGCATAGCTATGTCACCATTACCCATAGTTTAATGATCGACAAAACATTACTGTTCAGCAAATTGAACTTGATTGCTCAGGATACGATAATTTTAAGTGTATCAGCCAGGTATCACCTATTTGATTCTACGGTATAGGTATATACCGTATGCCACTTCATGATATGGTTTAGACCATTGCGGACAAAACTCTTACGTGGACGGTCCTTTATAACGTAACCGCCGCATAATTGATTATCGTCATAACTGCTTAAACTCAGATTTTTAATTATGTTCTGTACAAGCTCTATTACAACTATTCCAGCAATCAATCCGGTTGACTCCGCGTTATCCCGTACTCTGCTCGATGTAAAATCAGTGAAAATCCCGCCTTAGTAAAGTTTTGTGACGTTTCAGTCCCGATTGGAACATCTGACACCAAATAGTACGCGAATAACTATTTGCCCGCGCCAATGTGATTGAACTCTTTGTAGCATTTTACATCAAAGTAGATTTAATTGCTTCTACAAGCCTAAAATAAAATCGTTGATTGCTAACTTACAAGTTTCACCGCTGAAACTAGAAATATATTTAGTAGCAGCAAAAATTGTATATCATATTATCGGCGACCGTAAAGGGTTTAAGGTGACGGACCTTGGGTTGGGCCCTTAGGATTATTTATGTTAGTGACCATTAGGAGTCAATCTTCTCTCCGATCATGGTACCATAAGCATTTGTTTTCGATTCATAGTCTATTTCCGTCATATAATTGTAATCGAGATATAAGGTAAACACATTTGATTCACGTATGCCTTGCTTGTACAATGACAGCCAATGCGTGCCCACTGCAGTTGGAAGGAGACAGTTTCATAACCGGACGTCTTGGTATGAGAGATTTTCCGAATATCGTGGGAATATCAGTTGCCGTCCCAAGCTTATACTTGAGCCCACGAATTATCTCAATAATACCGCCGAAAACATATTTTTGAAATATCCATTTTAATTTCGCCATGGTTCATCTTATAAACAAATACAAAGTCACTCCGAACGTAGTAGTAAACGTTTGGAGAGCCAAATGCTATAATCGCAGGGTCTAAGCTCACATACGAATACCAGGATGCTCCCTTGATTCTGCACAGTTTCCATTGCTCGTAACAAGGACACCCAAAAACGTTTAGGGCATACTTGATGTTGACGTGTGGATAAATCAGCGACCGATAAAGCTAAAGGCAAATCAGTATAGTCCAATGTTTGATAGTTGGTTTCAGAAGAAAGCAAACTACTAAATCATTGGGCTAAACTAATATATACGTGTCAATTCGAAGGGGTTCATAGGAAAGGTAAGGGGTTAGACGCCCTGAAGGTCAGACACCCGCCTTAAGTTATATCTAGTCTTCCTTGGAGCACCCTCCCTAGAATTTGCCGGAGCGCGGAATATTTTGAAAAAATTGTCAAAAATTTATGTAAAATTTGGACTAATTGGCAACATAAATTATGGAAAATTTTTGGTAAACACTGTGGCAAATTAATAATTTGTAATAGTTTCAAAAATTTACCTCCCTTAGTGTACCAACCGGGTCGTGTACCTGGCTTGCCACGCACCGTCTCCCCCCGTCCCTGCTGAAAGGCACACCTTGGACACCTATGATCTATTTATGGTTTGGTTCGTTCGAAATGCCACGAATTGATAAAGCTAAAATTATAATATTAAAATATAATTAACCAACAACTCATGCGTAGTTTATTAAAAATACCTTACCAACCATACGCTGCGGAAACCTAATTACAACATCGTCCGAACCGTATTTAACCAAATATCCCGTACGTATATGATAGCTGGTTCTGTCTAGTTGAACTAAAGCAAATATATCTTCCTATCCAGTTTAGGCTTTTCGTATTGTATTGTATTTTGTCGTTCGGGTTCTTTCGCTTCTCAAATTTCGCAGTTCACCTCTTGGTGTCCTCATTTCAGGCTATCGGTCGGTGTAGTTTGTACCTTTTCCTCAAAAAAATGGTAAACGATTGAGTTTAATACTAGTCTCTATCTCAAATTTGTTCTATTAAAACCTAAATCAAATATAACTACGCGGCGGGTGTTTGTTTTCTCTCTATTTGTTGTTTTTTATAATTTGACAGTTCTTACCATAATTTTTAAAATATCCTATTTAGCTTATTTGATATGGGATACGATTTAATATTCGGATAATGAAGACTATGTTTAATGTTTTGCTCATCTATTGTTTTGTGCTTTTTTGCTGAGTGTTTGTTCCTGCAGCTCAAAGTCGTTTGACCGACATACTTCGCTGTTTGCGATATTGCATTTTGACGACTTCAATTTCAAGGACAACCTAGATATACGATCACAAATAGTAGACGAATGGCAGTCCCATAACACCAATTCCACGCCTTACTGGTTCGATGACCTATAAACCCATGTCCCTTGACCCATGTCTCATAAATTCACTTGGGTATTCTGTAGAAATAGCGCCATAATACCAATTCCACGCCTTACTGATTCCATGACCGGCCCATGTCACCTTTAGGGGCCGGACGTTATAATGCAAGAAAAAAGAACACCTTAGAGCGGGGGGTTGTGGGGCGGCAGCCCCCTACTAAGCCTAGAACGGCATATCATGTGTTGCATTTCCGCCCCTAAAGGTTTCATTGGCCCCGTGACCTATAATCCCATGACCTATGTCCCATAAATTCGCTTAGGTACTCTGTGGAAATATTCCCATAACACCAATTCCACGCCTTAACGATTCCACGACCTATAAACCCATGTCCCATGACCTATCTCCGATAAATTCTCCAAGGGATTCCACGGATCCAGTAGCCCATCAACACGTCCGAAGGGGCAATGCAAAAATGAAAAGCGCTACGAATGCACTTTAAGCAAGTATATGGCTTGTATTTTTAAAATTTCAGTCAGAAACGAAGGATGCATTGGTGCAGTGCCGTAAACGCCATACTTGGGCGAGCTCCGAAGTCTTGGGGGTTGGGGAGCAGCGTGTGCTCGCTTGAAGGAGGGGACGCGAAACGCCTCCGGGGGGACCAGCCGGTCGCCAGTGGAGAGGAGGATGCAGAGCATCAGGGGGATCAGGCTATCTCCCAGGAGTATTGGGGAGGCTCCGAGTGGATAATCTGCATCTCTGCTATCAGCACGTACGTGTAACACCTTTGCTTAAATTTCTTAAATTTAGCAAATATCATAAAGCAAAGTTTGTGTCATATCGAACAAGGCTCCAGTAGCAATTGCTGCTTCAATATATAAGTGTAATGTATAACTTAACTTTGCGTAGATTTTTAAGCATGATAGGTTGCTGATATAGAACCGGGTCGGCGGGTCGTCGGGTCACGGGTCATTTCGGGTCACATCTTTGACTGGGTTACCGGGTCACGGTTTTTGACGCGGTACTGATCTAGTCTGATTCATAAGCCGAAAGCACTCTCCTCTGTGCGCTGTAAACAACTGAAAATAACAGCGCTATATGCGTTTATCTTTATCTTCTCGTGCGGAGACACATTGGAAACTCAAACGAAAGGCAAAACACACTGCGATGACGGCTGTTCTAAATTCGCAACAAATGGTAAGTAGAAGAAAGATTGGTTAACTGGAGGTGGGCTGTTCCATTGTTATGCCGTCCAAGCCGGAAACAAAATTTAAAACCCTGGCATGTGTTTCCTTTTTAATTCGGTTTCATATGCAGGTACTTCAAAGCAGCCTGCAATTAGCACATAAACAAGTTCAAACGATGACAAAACAACTTTCTTGATACAGCCAAATAGAGTGTCGTACATTTCGTTTAACACCTACTTTTATTCAAGACTCTGGCTAAAGCGCTACCGAAAATGCAATTGTAAATGATGTTTGCCAAGCAGATTATGCAACTATTTTCAAAAGTAATTTATTTTAAGAATTCGAAGATTATACATTGGTTGCTTTGGAAATAAGCCTTGTTGTCACTAGGTGACTATCGCAGCCGAATCACCGGGGTTCACTGGTCATTACCTCGACCGGCGTCACCGGGTTACTATCATGACCGGATCAGTGGGTCACAAAATGGTGACCCTGTTACATCTATAGTAGGTTAACGGGGTAACTTACAGTCAAGAACAAATACTTTCTTGTTCACTGTTACTGCTTATAGTTGGTGTGACATTCGTTTTTTTAAATTACAAAGCTCTTACATGATGGCATTAGTATACGAAATGAAGCCAAGTCTGAGCAAAATTAAAAACAATGTCACAACCGAACGCAATATTCGTACCGCAATGGCTATTTGTTAGAGCATCGGTAATATTCCGCTGGCTGAAGCCAAGTCTTAGAAAAATTAAAAACAATGACACAACCGAACGCAATATTCGTACCGCAATGGCTATTTGTTAGAGCATCGGTAATATTCCGCTGGCTGAAGCCAAGTCTTAGAAAAATTAAAAACAATGACACAACCGAACGCAATATTCGTACCGCAATGGCTATTTGTTAGAGCATCGGTAATATTCCGCTGGCTGAAGCCAAGTCTTAGAAAAATTAAAAACAATGACACAACCGAACGCAATATTCGTACCGCAATGGCTATTTGTTAGAGCATCGGTAATATTCCGCTGGCTGAAGCCAAGTCTTAGAAAAATTAAAAACAATGACACAACCGAACGCAATATTCGTACCGCAATGGCTATATGTTAGAGCATCGGTAATATTCCGCTGGCTGAAGCCAAGTCTGAGAAAAATTAAAAACAATGACACAACCGAACGCAATATTCGTACCGCAATGGCTATTTGTTAGAGCATCGGTAATATTCCGCTGGCTGAAGCCAAGCCTGAGAAAAATTAAAAACAATGACACAACCGAACGCAATATTCGTACCGCAATGGCTATTTGTTAGAGCATCGGTAATATTCCGCTGGCTGAAGCCAAGTCTTAGAAAAATTAAAAACAATGACACAACCGAACGCAATATTCGTACCGCAATGGCTATTTGTTAGAGCA
The DNA here is from genome assembly GCA_030248225.1 of Trileptium ribeirensis. NCBI lineage: Eukaryota > Metazoa > Nematoda > Enoplea > Enoplida > Thoracostomopsidae > Trileptium > Trileptium ribeirensis. Next base: position 2,979 of record JASANE010009062.1, on the reverse strand, counting down.
TCGGTAATATTCCGCTGGCTGAAGCCAAGTCTTAGAAAAATTAAAAACAATGACACAACCGAACGCAATATTCGTACCGCAATGGCTATTTGTTAGAGCATCGGTAATATTCCGCTGGCTGAAATCAAGTCTTACAAAAATTAAAAACAATGACACAACCGAACGCAATATTCGTACCGCAATGGCTATATGTTAGAGCATCGGTAATATTCCGCTGGCTGAAGCCAAGCCTGAGAAAAATTAAAAACAATGACACAACCGAACGCAATATTCGTACCGCAATGGCTATTTGTTAGAGCACCGGTGATATTCCGCTGGCTGAAGCCAAGTCTTAGAAAAATTAAAAACAATGACACAACCGAACGCAATATTCGTACCGCAATGGCTATTTGTTAGAGCATCGGTAATATTCCGCTGGCTGAAGCCAAGCCTGAGAAAAATTAAAAACAATGACACAACCGAACGCAATATTCGTACCGCAATGGCTATTTGTTAGAGCATCGGTAATATTCCGCTGGCTGAAGCCAAGTCTTAGAAAAATTAAAAACAATTACACAACCGAACGCAATATTCGTACCGCAATGGCGATTTGTTAAGCATCGGTAATATTCCGCTGGCTGAAGCCAAGTATTAGAAAAATTAAAAACAATGACACAACCGAACGCAATATTCGTACCGCAATGGCTATTTGTTAGAGCATCGGTAATATTCCGCTGGCTGAAGCCAAGTCTTAGAAAAATTAAAAACAATGACACAACCGAACGCAATATTCGCACCGCAATGGCTATTTGTTAGAGCGGGGAAAAATAAAAGACAAACGAGGAGGCTTTGTGAGCATCGGTAATTTCCGCTGGCGAAGCCAAGTCTTAGAAAAATTAAAAACAATGACACAACCGAACGCAATATTCGTACCGAATGGCTATTTGTTAGAGCATCGGTAATATTCCGCTGGCTGAAGCCAAGCCTAGAAAAATAAAAACAATGACACAACCGAACGCAATATTCGTCCGCAAGGCTATTGTTGAGCATCGGTAATATTCCGCTGGCGAAGCCAAGTCTTAGAAAAATTAAAAACAATGACACAACCGAACGCAATATTCGTACCGCAATGGCTATTTGTTAGAGCATCGGTAATATTCCGCAGGCTGAAGCCGAGTCTTAGAAAAATTAAAAACAATGACACAACCGAACGCAATATTCGTACCGCAATGGCTATTTGTTAGAGCATCGGTAATATTCCGCTGGCTGAAGCCAAGCTGAGAAAAATTAAAAACAATGACACAACCGAACGCAATATTCGTACCGCAATGGCTATTTGTTAGAGCATCGGTAATATTCCGCTGGCTGAGCCTAGTCTTAAAAAATTAAAAACAATGACACAACCGAACGCAATATTCGTACCGCAATGGCTATTTGTTAGAGCATCGGTAATATTCCGCTGGCTGAAGCCAAGCCTTAAAAAATTAAAAACAATGACACAACCGAACGCAATATTCGTACCGCAATGGCTATTTGTTAGAGCATCGGTAATATTCCGCTGGCTGATGCCAAGTCTTAGAAAAATTAAAAACAATGACACAACCGAACGCAATATTCGTACCGCAATGGCTATTTGTTAGAGCATCGGTAATATTCCGCTGGCTGAAGCCAAGTCTTAGAAAAATTAAAAACAATGACACAACCGAACGCAATATTCGTACCGCAATGGCTATTTGTTAGAGCATCGGTAATATTCCGCTGGCTGAAGCCAAGCCTGAGAAAAATTAAAAACAATGACACAACCGAACGCTATATTCGTACCGCAATGGCTATTTGTTAAAGCATCGGTAATATTCCGCTGGCTGAAGCCAAGCCTGAGAAAAATTAAAAACAATGACACAACCGAACGCAATATTCGTACCGCAATGGCTATTTGTTAGAGCATCGGTAATATTCCGCTGGCTGAAGCCAAGTCTTAGAAAAATTAAAAACAATGACACAACCGAACGCAATATTCGTACCGCAATGGCTATTTGTTAGAGCATCGGTAATATTCCGCCGGCTGAAGCCAAGTCTTAGAAAAATTAAAAACAATGACACAACCGAACGCAATATTCGTACCTCAATGGCTATTTGTTAACATCGGTAATATTCCGCTGGCTGAAGCCAAGCCTGAGAAAATTAAAAACAATGACACAACCGAACGCAATATTCGTACCGCAATGGCTATTTGTTAGAGCATCGGTAATATTCCGCCGGCTGAAGCCAAGTCTTAGAAAAATTAAAAACAATGACACAACCGAACGCAATATTCGTACCGCAATGGCTATTTGTTAGAGCATCGGTATATTTCGCTGGCTGAAGCCAAGTCTTAGAAAAATTAAAAACAATGACACAACCGAACGCAATATTCGTACCGCAATGGCTATTTGTTCGAGCATCGGTAATATTCCGCTGGCTGAAGCCAAGTCTTAGAAAAATTAAAAACAATGACACAGCCGAACGCGATATTTGGGGGGGGGAAAAAAAAATGACACAACCGAACGCAAATATTCGTACCGCAATGGCTATTGTTAGCATCGGTAATATTCCGCAGGCTGAAGCCAAGTCTTTGAAAAATTAAAAACAATGACACAACCGAACGCAATATTCGTACCGCAATGGCTATTTGTTAGAGCATCGGCAATATTCCGCTGGCTGAAGCCAAGTCTTAGAAAAATTAAAAACAATGACACAACCGAACGCAATATTCGTACCGCAATGGCTATTTGTTAGAGCATTGGTAATGTTCCGCTGGCTGAAGCCAAGTCTTGAAAAAATTAAAAACAATGACACAACCGAACGCAATATTCGTACCGCAATGGCTATTTGTTAGAGCATCGGTAATATTCCGCTGGCTGAAGCCAAGTCTTAGAAAAAATTAAAAACAATGACACAACCGAACGCAATATTCGTACCGCAATGGCTATTTGTTAGAGCATCGGTAAATATTCCGCTGGC
>JASANE010009061.1:0-23519 GCA_030248225.1 Trileptium ribeirensis | reverse complement strand
TAAGGCTTTAAAATTTCTCGTTCGGGTCGATAACTTACTCCCAACCCGTAAATACTTATGGTATTTCGATCCAGCGTTTAATCACTCAAACTTTAGGGCCCTAAAAACTACTACATCCTGAACCAAAAGTTTCCGATTTTTCACGCCCTGTACCTTAAATGGGACCTATACTAACCATTTCACTGAGAACCGGGGCCACCCGCCCCCAGCAGAACTCCACGGGACCCCCATAACTCAATTGGAACCCAAAATTTACCAATCGCGCACGCATTTAACTGCTTATGGCGGGCCTCCTAGGGGGCTTACATCAAATTTGAGTGTCTCCTGAGCAGGCGACCAGCCAGGGCATGGATATGATCCCGCCCCCGGCCGCCTGCTCACTTCCGTTCCTGAAATATAAACAAAAATACAGATACAAACCTTCGTTCATTCCCAGCGCCTGAGGCGCGGTTGAATATACTCGGTATTGTTAAGCCTCGCGCCGACCAGCGCGAGGTGTAGTTGTTTTCCTGTTTTTCGTCCTGGGCTTAAATGTGCCTCGTTAAGGGCCATTAATATTCTTGCTTTTATCATCGTCGGCGACTGGTCAATAGCATATGCTGCACTGAGTTAAGTTGACCATCGGCAACCACCAGATATTGTTGTAAACTATGGGGCTTAGTTCGCCGACACGTTTATTTTGTACATTGTGTTTATCGTTTATGTGTAGTCGCCGTGTGTGTAGATATTGCCAGAGTGCGGCATTGCAATTGTAAATGGACATTCATTAGCCGTAGTTTTCTTGTTAGCATTATGGCTCTTGGTCAAATTTTAAAATTTTACAGTGTCGAGAACTAGGGACAGAATGCGGAGTATAAAAGAGACTGCCCGATTCCCCGATCGGGACCAGTCGAGAATTTAGTTTTAAAGTTTGGCGGTTGTCGCCATTTAAAATTTCATTCACTAGGCTTTATGTTTTGTTGTTCTTTTTCTTTCGTTTTGACATACCAGGGTTGGTTTCTCGCCGTGCCTCCACGGTGGAGAGCCTTCCCTGGTGCTCGCTTCGGTTCGATCGTACCAAGGGCCGTCCTTGCGGACGTTGGGGTGTCGGAAGGATGCCCCGCGCGTCCGTAAGGGCCGGGCCCCGTCAAAATTCGCAAAAGCATCTCAAACTAATCAAAATTCGAGTTCCCGCATATCTCGGCTGGTTCCCCGCTCCTCGGACGTTTTCTTCTTTCGCAGGTCCGAGGAGTGAGCAAAATGATTAACTGTAGGCAAAGGGCAGTGCATAAATTTCTAGGCTTAAGGAAATTTGGTGACAACAGTTCTGTTTTACATGATAAGGACCAAAATTTCTTTACCTAGGTCTTAGCCAAAATTCATAAGGGGTACAGAGAACGACACGAAGGACGCAGCCGTTTGCATCCGCGGGTGACACTAGTAGTCCCCAATTGTCTAAAATTGAGCAGCAGCGGCGAATCCTCATTCGCTCGCTGATTCTTTTGGTTCTGGTTGGTGTGCGATGCAAGCGACTGCGGGCCCGAACGTGACGAAATTTTAACAGGATCATTAGCCGAGCATAGAACAAAACAGGGACCGGAGCTGGCGGCGACCTAAATTGTACTGAATTTTGGTGGGACGTGGGTCTTCTAACCGTGCAACTACGGGGAAGATCTACGTCGACACCCTCTCCCGGAGCCCTCTGGGAGCGAGTCTCAGATTAGTCGAGTCGTGCGCGGGCCGCTCCAGTCGCTGTGGAAAAATAACAAAATTTTGAATGTTCGATCCTGTTTCCATTCGGAGTTGGAGTTACCAAAAGGGGGCAGCTAGTCGTTTAAAATTTCAGCATTCTTTCGCCAAAATTTATAAGGCTCTACCTAACCGGAAGTTGTAGGGACTTAGTATGTCAAAGGAAAGTTAGCATACGCTTCAGGGTATCTTGCAGGGTACCCAACTAAATTTTTGTTGTGTTCTAAGTTTTGTAAATAGCCTTTTGCACACCCCGATTGGGTGACATTTGTGAAGTGTATAAAATACAGAAAGGGGTTTCGGCAGTAAAACCGTTGAACTGTGTGCGTTTTATGTAGCAGCTCGGAACGTTTCGTCGGCGGATGAAACGCCCTCAGAGAATTCAGGTTTAAACTAAAGCTCGAAATCGAATCTCGCGTAGGAGTGAACTCAATTTGGTCAAGATAACTTCCCCTCGAACTTAACCTCACTGTCGCGAGCATCCCCGTGTCTCCCGTGTAAATTGCTAGACCTGCTCCTGCGCTGCACCTCACTTCGAATGAGTGTATGCCTGAACTATTAGGAACCCTCGCCGTCGTGCTCCTCTGTCCCCAACCACCGCATTGCTTACGTTGTGTCCAGATATTGTGCACCCAAGCATTTGATCGCCGGATACCAAGGCTTAGTATACAAGGGACTGGGGCCCTCGCCTCAGTGCCCTAGTGTTGCTTTAGATTCTAGGCACGGTTGCTAGGATTGGAATAAGGAATGTCGTAAGGAGCTACGTCCACCACAGTAGGGCACATAGCCGTGTATACACTAGTCTCCAGGATACTGCATTAAGGCACCATAAAATGGGGAATCTTATTCAGGCTATACTAAAACCAGAGAATCCCGCTTAGGGAATTAAGTGGAATATGAGGGAAAGGCGAGTCAGCCTTATTACCTGTGAGCAGGCCTAGGGGTTGACTCTCCCTCGGGGGACCTTCATGCCACTAGACACGTGGGCCATTATAGGGGCCAGGCCGAACACCCTGGTTAACCCGCCGGCAGCCTGCTAAGCTAAGCGGTTCCCTTAGGTCATCGCGTAGATCACCGGGGAGTCGTGAAAGCCGGGGTTGTCCGGGCACCACAACAGAGTAAACCGTGGTGCTGCTGGGATCCCTTAGGGCCAGAACTGGTCCTAGTACAATAGTGTAATGACGGATATATAACGCTACTTGTTGCGTAAGTTGTACATAAATTTTGTATACTTTTTAGCTGTACTAAAGGAAAAATCCCGAGTTTGAATTTCATTTCTAAAAATATTTTTTTGTAAATGGCCAGAATGTTCGACCACGAGATCTGGTGTCATTTCAATACGTTTTAACTACAGTGTGTCATAAGACAAGTTTTGTAGATTCTCCCTACAGTTCACCTAGATTTTTCTGTTGGCCCGATTTAACGCTTACTGTTCATTATAGTAACTTTTCAGATTTCTAGTTTAATTAAAACCAGTATTTGCCTTATTTTAGAACTTGTTCACAAATGTTTTATCTTTCAAACAACATGCATGTTCAGGAAATTTATCTTAGACCCAACGGCGTCATGTACATGATCAGCGCTGTTATTTTATCTCTGTTCAAGATGAGCAAAATTTGAGAAAGTTTGAACAAATCGTTTGTGTGGTGACTTTTAAGGTTAACGTTGATAAAACGTTAGTCAATTTGCCATCAAGCTATCAATGCATACGCTTTGGGCACTATTCTGCCGTTAAATATTTTAGTTATATGTTTATAGCGGAGCCACAAAGTTCCATGATATATACAATATTATGTGATTGTTTTAAAGCGAAATTTGGTGTCTTACTTAACGTGGTTTGCTCTGGATAATTATATAAAGTTAAACCCCATTCTGTAAGTACCAGGCATCCCAAACATACCAAATTAAGACAAAATATTAATAAGATAATTTAATAACATATAGCCAGGGATTCGATAATATGGATAATACCTAAGATGAGCTAGGGTAATCCTATGTGTGCTCTAGATACCCTTTACTTTACCTACAAAACCCAGTTAACCTGCAAGCTCTTGTCTCAAATTCACGTGTAAAATTTTGAACGTAGTTGATTTCTATGGCCATCACTGCGACCTTTGCGAGTAACCTAGTATAAATGAATTACCTACGATATCCAGAAAATAACCAGATGCTACGTGATGAAAAATGTCGCAGCGAGACTATAAGATAACAATATATTGACACTTGTTCAATTATAAAAGATGTCTTGTAGAATTAATGCACTTTCCGACGATTGAGGTCGAGAATAGTTTCTTCCGTATGCGCATAATCATGCCTATAATTTCAGGTGGTAACCGTGTAAAGCTCTCACATTAAGGAACCACTCGGTGTGGGAAATTGCTAGAAATTCTTGACTACAGAGTGCCGCGGTCCGTATATCGCGATCCGGTACTTTGTGGTATGCCCGACAGCACGATCGCGGGGCACACGCAAAGCTGCGCTCGACCAAAGAAAACAACAAAGCTAAAATAACAATGAAAGCAATACTTACGCCGAACTGGAAGACACGACCAACTTTGTGACCAGAAATCGTCAATTGGCTCCAAATTTTAGTCGCTCATGCTGGTTTTATGCTACATTCTGATAAAACGCCTACATTGCGGCTTGTTATGATTTGACAGTATTAAATCCTTGTTCAGAGATACAGCTTTGATATGGATAACAATTTTACTCCAACTCGATTCGGCAGGTTTTATACAGATGACCAGAATAGCTATTCTTTGCCCAATGGCGTCAAAGGTCAACACATAACTTATCTAACGCGGCGTTCATAATGTCGCCACTGTTTGGAACTTTTGTCCCCTGTAGTCGTAACCCTACCGTATAGACAGTCAGGGTGACACCCATACTGTAAATCAATTTCCGAGGGTGTAAGACACACCCCTAGGTATTATATTTATTCTTTACATTGTCGCACATTACCTTAGCTACCTATGCACAGGTGCGAATTAACTGTAACGGACACCATTTGTACCTAATGCGGTCTATAGTCAACTGTTCTGTGTAGTATTTTGTCAAATTCACGACGTTTGCATCTGGACCATATGAACGTTGATGAAACAATGCCCCACAATGGTAATAAAACTGCAAGAAGACACAGTGTGCTTGACGATGTCGAGTAATAACAATACCAGTAGCTAGCTACCTTTGAAAGAAATTACAAAAAACATGGGGTGTCTAAGACACTGTGTTGTCGACAGTGTGCCTGACGCTTTGTGACGTACATAGGTTCCAAACGTTGGGTACATTGTAACGTGAACGCCAGACAAGGGTGGTAGTTTCACGGCTTACCACAGGTCAGCCGGTCTCATACAAGCGTCCAATACATCGCACCAGTGCGGCCCTTTTTTACTTAAAGAATTAGTAAAATGTTGCATCAGAAACAGCAGCTTTGTGTTGCTAAAAATATTGTTATTGTGAATTTTACGTGCCGTAGGATTTGTTTATATTTTGCCTACGATTTGATGAACAACTTTGAGCTTGCACTGTCTCAAGGAACTGGCACTGTCTTAAGTTTTTAAAATCGTGAAATCTTTAAATTCAGAGAATCGATAAAGAGTAAACCTATATCGCCAGAGATGCCTAAAACAATACTAAAATTCGGTACACCTATATTGACACAGAGGTGCATAGACTAAAATTTCTAAAAATTTAAATATGTGGGTTCAACTGGCATTGTACTTCACGCTACGTAATATTAAATCGCCTGTAAGACGTCGGACAGTCACGGCCGGCCACTGGCCATCATTTTATGGATAAGCATATTTTCACATCAGTTGACGCGTAATATCTCGGCAAATATCTAAGAAAAGAGATCGGGTCAAGTGCAAAGACACTGTCTCGGCACAATACATAATATACCAGACCTCACGCGCCCAATCATGTTTTCGGCCTTCTATTGACTGACTCCGTTTCAACTTTAATTCAACGTACCAATAATACTTATAACCATTTGATGCGACAACATGACCCATAGCCTGCACACAGTATAATAGAGTTTTACATTTCACTCCTGTTTTAATCGATTCTTCTATTTATAACACAATTTCTAACAAAAAATCCTGTTCCGACGCCAACGACTAATTATTGACCTTTAGCGCGTGTTTTAGGTATTCCAGTGAAATTTAGATGCGGTATTGTATCGTTTTTGCAAAATTCTATCATTAAGAGTATATACCCGAATTTCTATCCTGGTACACATGTATTGAGCGCGGCTACAGAATTAAAATTTTCGGTATTTAAAGTTTCAGCAGTACAATCGTGTGCATAAGTATCTTGTTTTTAGTTTTATCAGCAGATTCATGTGCTTCACAACAATTTGAATTTATTTCATGCAACAGCAGTTTTCAATAATTTCAGGTATCCCTGTTTTTCTCGATAAATACATTCAAACCTCATTGCCGAACTGAGTAAAATATTGATAAAATTAGCGAATCGGTTCATGCGTTAATGAGTTGTTTCCATCTATTTGAAATGTCAAGCATAAGGCCAAACCTTAGCCATAGTCTATGCCTAAGTCATTAAGCCGTGACCTGATTAAGCTGGTTCTCTCACCACTCTACTCAGATCAGCAACGCGGTTACAATGATATATAAAATTATATCGAGAAATCGATAATATATAAGTTATCGAGAAATTTTTTTCGAAAAATTCGAGTACCAACGGGATTACAAAACTATTGGAAAGACCAATAATATTGAAAACTTTTTCATAAATGTAGCCGGAATGGATATTTTCTGAATCGACTCGTTGATGTGATGTCGTTCGTATAATATTTTATACAAAATTATCGCTGTATTTTCAAAATTGACCAATTTCGACTTGGAGAGCCTAAAAGAATAGAAATCACTGACTGTTCCTAATAGAAGTCAGATTTAAGCACTTCTTCTATTTATGAAATTATTGCAGCTCTTTACTTTTATTCTTCGCTAGAGAACAACGCAATAGAGTTATGAATTGAGCACAAGTACTGTTGAACAATTATAGTATAAACACGTATCTATGAGCGCGAAAGATTTGTTCACGGAATTAATTGGTTCAACTCATGTTTCTGGCGCACTTCCTGAGCTATAACGTCGCTGTTCTGCCTCGGTTTTCTGCTTATAGCTTGATGAAATTTGCGGTCTCCTGTTCGACTGAGACGAAATCCTCGTCGTGGACTGATCAACAAGTTGCAATCGTTCAAACTCTGACCGGTGTCCTCGACGGCGGTCCGATTTATTGGTACGATTTATAACCCTGTTCCAGCTTAAATTCAATCCGGTGTTTCTTCAGTTTTGAAACAGGATTTTTTAGAGCGTTCGTGCTTTTATTTAAAGCTACTCTATCAGGGGCGCAGATAAGAGGGTACAGGGGGACTGGTCTCCCAGTTTTGAAGTGGGCGGACAGTCTCCCCCCCATTGTTCAAAATATTATGATTTTAATAAGGCAAGAATTAAAATGATGTTTCATGCTTTTACATACTTTCATATGTATATGTTAGAGTTTCCAGAAGCTCTATTTATATGATAAAAACCCATTCGCTATAAATATATGCCAGTATCTACATCATTCAATTTATATTTTGGCATTATATATTTTCACGTTTTTACATTATATGCAATTTGTCTAGAGCTGTCGTGCGAAGCTGTCTTCCACATTTCAAATAGTATCTTCGCCCTTGTACTCTATCGCTTAGCAGAATTTTGTTACCTTTCATAGGACCCCTCAAATCAGGCATAATATGGTGTTGATTAATACTGATCGCTGAACATAAAATAATAGACGACACGAATACTTTGTCAGCTTGTTTGCTAGGCGATATGAGATATATCGCCCTAGGGCGAGTTACTTGTCATCATTGTGAAACAGTGCTATAAGAGAAATATATCAATTTGACATATTTCCGAGGTAATAATATTGCACTCGGCCGGAGGCCGAGTGTTATGTTATTTACCGAGGAGTTGGCGAATGTGGTATTTTTCTCCTATAACACTGTTTCACAATGACAAGTAACTCGCCCTAGGGCGATATATGTCATATCGCCTAGCAAACAGAGTGGCAAGATACTTGTCATCTGCTTTCGATTGTACAGGGAGTGATATGAATTATGCGGCGTTCACGTTATAATGTCCCAAACGTTTGGAACCTATGTACCCCACATTGTGTCAGACACACTGTTGACAACAGGGTGTCTTAGACACCCCCATGTTTTTAATAAATTTTTTCAACGGTAGCTAGTTACGCGTATTACCACTTACCGACAGTGTCAGGCACACCATGTCTTCTGGCAGTTTTATTGACAGTGTTCGGAATTGTTTGAGCAATGTTCATATGGGCTAGATACAAATATCGAGAATTTAGGAAAAACTCCACAGGACAGTTGACTAATTAACCGCATTAGCTACAGACGGTGTCCGTTATAGTTAATTCGCGCCAAATCGGTAGCTAAGGGTGTGTACGATACTGTCTAGAAAAAATGTAGTAGCTAAGGGTGTGTCGTACACCCTCGGAATTTGATATACAGTATGGGTGTCACCCTGACTGTCTATACGGTAGGGTCACGACTACAGGGGGTCAAAAGTTCCAAACAGCGGGGACATTATAACGTGAACGCCGCATTATATCGTGCAGGCGGCACCATTTGAAGTGGGTAACAAAATTATAAATTGTACCCTATGCGTTGTTGTTGGAAACAAAATTGCTACACGGTATATTATTATGTTTGCAAGACGCGATATGTAGTGCATTGCTATAAAGATAGATACAGCGGCGGATTAGTCATAACATAATTCGCTAAACCTATTGATAAAAAGAGGTGCAAACAATATTTAATATAGACACAATGTGTTATTAAACTTTAAAAACGTTTACTGAAAACTGACTAGAAATATTTGATTAAACAAGATACTGTAGTTCAAAATGTGTCGTAAGCTTTCGGTAAAAAAGGATTGTAGTTTTTGTTTGAATTTAGTCATCAGGTTACTGTCAATTTTTACTAATATATGCCACTTGTTGGTGTTTAGCGCATAAGCTCGTATCAGTTCTTAATTAAAAGTTGTCAACTAAAATTTGGGTTTTGACAAATTATTTGCTTTGATGAGTGTATTGGTTTTCATAAAAGTATTGTGTATGTAATAACGGTACACAGCTGCATGGCACATTTTTCTAACACCATGCCCACACGAGCAAGGCTACCATAACCTCAAAGGTGGATCTAACATTGGCGAATCCGGTAGATTTGTTCGCTTTCTCCTGTAAAGTATGAAGCTTAGCAAAGGCAGGCGCGCTTCACGAGGCGCGTTCGGACCCCACTAGATTGATTGCGGATGTATCTAGTGTTTGGTATGATTGCTGAGGTCCGTCAGTAAGGCTGACACTGACACCTGCTCACAGGCCATAATATCAATCCTCTATTCCATTTCCTGTCTGAATCTCACTCATAAGTTGTGGGATTAGGTTGTACGATCACATTTGAACAAGTGCGGAGGTTGTGAAAAACGTATGATTCATAAAATCGTTTGAAATTTGGCTCAACCTAAGCCTCTCTAGGCATCAATTCACCCATCAATTTAATAGCCATTTTGGCCCACACAAGGTTCCGACATCATGCTTTTTAACCTGACGATTTTATTAGTAAATTTTCACTTATGCGTGTGCATAATGATTCCTATGCATGATCTTTTGACTTTAATGATTAGTGGATTCCTGTCGCAGCCTTTGTACTTTCACAACGGTAGAACTCAGGTCAGAATTCATGATCTGACCTTACGTGCGATAGAAAAGAGTAGGGCCTTACGTCAACTCGTCTAAACGGAAAATCAAAAATTTACTGGGTTTATCTTGATCCTAATTACATGATTTGTCTCGCAGAAATAACTATAGAATTTTAAGCTGTAATGTTTGTGCCGAGGTCTAAGGCTCGGTTGGTTGCGAACAAATCGAAAATGAATTTATTTCGAATAAACAGCACGATCGGAACATACCACCTGGCTCAATAGTAATGGTCAAGGCCACAACCCAGGACCAAATTAAATAGGACCTCAGTATTTTAAAAATTGGATTTTGAACGTGGCTACATCGTCGTCTGTTGATTGATTACCAACGAACACGACATTCTACTGCGCAAGTCATTACGTTAGGTCCTATTATTTTGTAATGTATATAAGATTTACCAAGGTAGACTCAACAGACAGGTTATGGTTGTACCGATAGGTAGAGCATGAGAATCCTCGGAAAACTTGTGGTTTACGGAAATCGTAGCGTAACTGGAAATACAAGATACAGCCAGTCATAAAAGACTAAAGTATCTTATTGTTGTATGTAAGAGATTAAAATCTCTTAGAATTAGACATTAGAGACAATAACATTCAATACCTTCATATAAGAAACTAAAAATATTACACAGCCAGTCGCAGGAGATTTTCGTCTCTTACAGAAGTCCGTTGGACACAAAACTGTCCGGTTTCAGCACGCATTTTTCTGTAAAACCTACACTGCACTAGCTTGTAACCCTGCAATTTAACATGCTAAATTACTATTTCGTTCGAAAATGCAGCTGTATATATTCTTCGTTTCTGGTAATCGATGATGATTGACGTCATACTTACCCCTTGGTAAATATTTGAAATAAAATCAAAAAATCCATAACGGTGTCCTGTGTTCATTTCTGGCAGCGTCCATATGTTATATGTTTTGTCTGTCCTGATCAGTCAGCGACCCATGCTACAGCCTGTGGATGTAAGATCCCAAGCCCTAACACGTGTTGCTTACTGTAAGTATTAATGCAGCAGAAAATGAAAGCACTACAAAGACAAACAGGTTTCAAGAGAGTATCTCCGAACTTGCTCATAAAATCAAAACTCTCCATCATAAGTTAATATTTACTGATCAACAGATTAATCATCTAAGAGTCTTTGACAACCGTCAACGAATCAATCAGCAAGGGATCCCCGTTAATCACACAAGCGCTGCCGGAACCCTGTGACCCACCTAACACCGATAACCTGCTTAGTAAATTCATGCCTCAAAAGCTTTAGATTTAGTCACACTATATTTCACACAATAATAGGAAGTACATGCTGATCACACATCAAATATTCACACGAATAGGATCAAACGTTTTTGTCAAATAACTTCTGTGTGAGATGGAGAGAGGGAATGGTGGCTTGACATTATTTGTGAGTGCTTTTGTCAAAATCACGAATTGATTCGCGCAGAAATTCGCGTTCACAAGGATCGGAATACCAATGGCAAAAATGTACGAATGAGCAAATGACGAATGGCAAAATGACTAATGGATCTGCGATGTACGAATGGAATTTGCGTTCGCGCATATTTGTCCATTTGGCATGTATCTCCGTAATCATGAAATGACATTCTGAATCAGACAGCAATATTCGCGGTCTATTTTTGTATTATAGCATACGAGAAAAACGCGATCGGTAATCGCGTTTTCACTTGTACGCGGTCAGCAAAATGTGATGCTAATTCGCAAAATTGTCACCGCGAACACAGCATACACCTTGCTGATTCAAAAATCGTGTATGCATACATAACAAAAAATTATGATTTGTTCGCTTTCATTGCTTTTACGATCATGAACTGACTTGACAAAAGAACAATCTATATGGACCCACCTAAAACGACTCACGCATTACGACCAGTGAGCAGATGTCAGCGTTAGCCTCCCTGGGGAACTCTGTAATCATACTATACCAGATATTAGACACGTGCGCATCCAATCGGGCCGGCTCCGAACACACCTCGTGATGCGCGCGTGTTCAATATTAAAAACTATTAGCACGTTCTCTGTAGCTTTTTGGGTCTTACCAAGAAAAACGAAAAATTCAACAGTAATTCCCGAAAAAACTGTCTACCCTTGACGTTTTAATAGCCGGGGATTGTATGGGTAAGGTTCTAGGTCGTTGTTACAGGCACATCGTGTGCCTTGCGGTACTTAAGGGTGTGCTTTCAGAAAATGTATATTAATAACTTTTACAAACATAAAAACCAGTAACGAAACATGAGCGGCGGTCGACAAGAGAAAGGATTCTGTTCACCGTGGATGACTGGGAACGGCTTAGTAACATCCGGACTGCTTGAAACTGGCGATATCATTGAATTTGACCGTGGCTTGTATTCTGTACGTCAAATTTATATTTTATAAGTTTTGTTTTATACAACAATCAGCTGTAGGTTTGCGATGATCTATCGAGTTCCACTGGAATTATATACTGCGCGTAGCAGCCACCTTCTGTCCGGTTGATGACTACTTCCTTAATATTAGCAAAGATTAATATAAGGCGGTAAATTATAACATCTATATAACGATTATCAAATTCTTTTTTATTTTCCCGTCATGGGGAACATTGCTAACCCATACGACATTGGAAAATTGTTTTGCTATAATTATCGCCCAAACGGTAATTTTCTGAGCCGCCACAATAAGCTGACTCCATTACTCGTAGAGTGCCAAAATTACTATTATGTCTTCAGAATTGATGATCTTTGGGCTAGTAATGAGCTAAAAAAGATTCTAAAAATTCAACACGACCCGAGCACAGCCTAAAATTTAAGACAGTTTCACACATTTTAATCCATTCAATGCTAGCACATAAAAATAAATCTGAGCAAGTCTTTATTTGAGTCAACGCACTTCAGTGGGAAGTCTGAAAATGTTGGAAATGATAAATTGCTGTAAACATTTGATAACGTTCGTTTAATTATTTGATAACCGACTTTATACTCAAATGAGTTTAAGAAGAACATAGTTACTTCTGAGTATAACATAGTTCAGATTAAAATTGTAAGCAACTCTATCCTCTACAAGTAAACTTTTTGAGCTATAATTTGATTGTTATTTGCGCCTATACTCCACGTAGTAAATTAATAATCGAAAATACGCAGCATCCACAATACTGGTTTAGCCTTTAATAGCGTAATGTTGCTACTATGGTCTACAAAAATATATATTTGGTTACAAACTGGCAAGCTCTGAATTGCGATTGTAAAATTGAGATAAACGTGATATACATTTTGCTTTTAGCACTACGGGATTTACACTGAAAACGGAATGATAATTCACGTCAGCGGTGAATCAAATGCGAAAACCAGTGCCGCTTCAACTTTGAACAGCTCCGGTTGTTCGGATGGTTCGTCTACCACTTACCTATTTCCGGCTAGCCATTTATAGCTAGGCCTTGTTTTGGTTACTTCCAACTTTTGTAGTCCAATATAGCATTTTCACTCTGGATTTAATCACCAGGTGAAACGCTTTCAGGTATAATTAAAAGTTATAGTTGAGCCTAAGTTAAAAATGCGAATACATACAGCCCCAGACCAGTTTGCCGTGCTTATAGAGAAATCGCTTGGGACAAACCAAATGTTCCTAATAAAAACAACATACGTTCCGATTGATACGTAAAAAGACAAGATCGGCTAAGCACTTATTAAGTGATCTTAAACTAAACCTTACTAATTAACAGAAGCATCCGCTATTTGCGCTAAGTTAGGCTGTTTGAAATATTTTGATATTTTTGTATGTATGATACGTAATTATCATGTATACATGAGGTTAACATCTATTTATTGTTTTATCGCATAAATCACCCAACGTTGCCCTGTGTCCCTCAATTGACATGTAGGAGCTGCTGGAAACCATGAAAATAGGAATGAACCACATTAGGCGGATTCATTAAAATATCAAGTTTGAATCTTCTCAATATTTTAGGGGAATATGCCACACGCGAATCTTTTGCATTGTCACATTCCGGGTGCGTTCGGGTAACTAAAGAATACCGACAGGTTCGCTACTCTCTTTGTGCCACCCACGGATCTATACATTCTGCTTTTGTTATGAAAATCTGCATAAAACACTGGATGAAAAAAGCTCCGTCTTTTTGCTCTCTGACCAGGAGTGAGTTGGGCAGGAGTTTGATGTATGACCGGGTAGCCCATACATGAAGGATTCTAGCGAGGCCTAGCGGGTATATATCGGCTAAGCTGTTATTGTTCTGGGACGAAATTACCAAATCTGCCTCTCCGTTTATATCACATATAACAGCAGTTAATAGAAATTTATCCTCCATTTTAGTTATTTTTTTATATTTTGCTTTTAAGCATAAACCCCTCATTGAATTCGAGTGGAAAGGGAGCGAGTGGAACGAGAATTTTCAATTTTGGCTCTGGAAGAGGGGTTGAAGAGGTCCTGTCTGTGTGTGTCTGTGTGTGTCTGTCGCACCTGGATCTCGATAACGGTTGGGCGGATTTTGATGCAAGATAGCTCATTCGGACCGCAATAGTCGATTTACGTGTAGTGACGGAGCCAGATTTTTGAATTTTTTCTCGTGGGAAGTTATGGGGCAAAATGGCGTCATTTTGGCCCATTTTTCGGACACCCCCTCCAGTTTTTGCAACTTTTCTCAATAAGTAAATGAGATATCCGCAAACTAATACGCCTATTCCATGTAGTTTTATCAGGGCTTTCCAATTATATATAAAAAGTTTTTCATCCACTTCCCGATCTGGAGTCTATAAGCTTGTAGTTGGCGCCAAGTTTCATATTTGGTGAAAAGTCGTGGGATATGTACCTAAATATGTGCTTATTGTTGGTTTTAGTGTCGGATATGGGGTTTTCTGGGTCAATAAGCTGATTGCGAGTGTCAAAAATATTGTGTGGCAAATATTTTTCACACTTCTGCTTCATAATTGGTATGAAAAATGAGATTTTTCTCGAGTGTCGGTTTGAATTCTTTAACGTTCTTTTCACGGTCAATTTAGGGTTTTATTGAATTATTAAATTGTTAGTTCATTGTTTTTGTACTCGCTGTATAATGTTTTGTCTACTGCATACGTTGGCTATCAAAAGAGGCGGGCGCAACTATGACTCATCACTCACGGTTTATATATTGCTGTACCTGCGTACTGTGTGTAGGCTTTGTTTGTGTGTGCCTTCTACAACAGACTTCGGGGGATTGTTCTCACCACTCGAATTCTGGCTCGCAAGCGAGCTTCACTACTAATAATGGCATTTATAACGCGCCTTTTTCGCAAAAGCTTTGAACTTCACTAGTTTTACTTGCGCGATCATATCATCTCCGGTTGTTCGAATGGTTCGTTTATCACTTACCTATTTCCAGCTAGCCATTTTGACATTGCTTTGATTTTGGTTACGGGATCATAAGGATATGCGGCTGGTTTTTGTCTAGCCGTCCGTTAGCCTGTTATAATCGGCTAAACTGGCTTCCCAAAACGATCTGTGTATGACCAATTTTATTTTCGACTCCTAACTAGGCTTGGCGCCCATCATTCTTTTCTCCGCATTCCGCCTACCTGTGAGCACAGGACAGCTGATATCCGCCTCCATTATTACTCAAAAACTCTATATTTTTGTCACATTAGTAAATCAATTGCGTCCGCCCATATGGAATTGGATAGTAAAATTGACAAAACTTGGGCAAAATTAGCAAAATATCGGCGGCAGCTGAACTCTCACCCCTAACCCCCGAGGACCCCGACGAAAATCTAGCCCCCCTCTAAGCCGACGGACTTTCGACACCTGTAATATATATTATAAAATATATCATAAAAGTATATAAAATATAAATATATGTAAATAATTTGATAGTTTAGCATAAAAGGTGGACTAAAGCGTAGTGGGGTGGGTTCGGAGCCCGGTAACTACTCTCGCGGATCTCGCGAAAACATAGAAAATTGTTAGATCAATATAGGTTTCGGTTCAAAGTTGGGAATGAGCATGACATATGTACTTTAGATTTATCGTAATATTTAAATAAAATTAACATCTTAATGATAATCATTAATGATTTCAATAATCATTTTAGTCTGAGAATTTTGTTTTGGTTTCTAGAGCGGCTCTCGTCCAGACGGGAATATGTTGATTGAGATCTTAGAAACAAAGAGAATTTCGGTAAATTTTCAACTTTTGGCCGGGATCTGCAGGTGCGGATCCGAGTTGTTGACTTTTCCTAAAAGGGCTACCGGTCTTACAGCAGCCCAGTATTTACATTGTTTCGAAAGTTTTCGGATTGGTCAGCGGAAACAAAATCGGAAAATTGTGCGACAGAAAACAATGCGAAAGTTTAGTATTTTGCCTCACATCCCCAAAGCATTGTTGAATCTAGCTCGTTTGTGCTTTTGAATTGAACTGCCCGCTCTTAGGTAACCCTGTTTGTGTAGAGTAGCTACATTAACTAATAGTTTCTGGAACTTTTCTCGAAATCTGATGGAGTTTGTCTGTAAGCAATCAAATTTGTTGTCGATGGCATGCTGATTCCCCGTGGCCTTAAGTAGATATCAAAATAAGATTATTCCGATACAACAGATCCATATTTTACACGAGAATTGCGCTGTGTGAGCAACTTCACACAATTTTCCCTGAGATGGCCACAGTTAATAATTTGCAAAAAAAATTTAGCTGAAAAATCAATTCCGTTCTGGGTTTTAATTTCAATAAAGTTTCATAATTTTGTAGTTTAGTTCGGCGATTATGCAGCGCTTGGGGCCGAACAACGGACATTGGTAAGAAGGAGTACTTCAGCCTCTGCGGGCGCTACCAAGTCCTCAGGGCTGATAAAAATTTGTTGTTACTATATTGAGTCAATGAAATTTTAGGCGTTAGGCCTGGTTTTTGATCCTACGGTTGGTCCTTGTTCAGAGTTAACATCAAAGAGAAAATTCTAGGTCGACAGAATACTTGAGTTAAGTAGGTAGCGCTTGGCCTAAGCCTCAGGTTTACTCGTTTTAATGTTTATGGCTTTCTTGTACGTATAAATGCATAAACTTATGTCGCATTATAATTAATATTTATGCAAGTGTGTGATTTACCTTGTATGCTCTAGGGTATTAAGTAAGGAGAATTGCTTAGGTAAGCCGAGCGTTAAGACTAAAACGGTCCATCGAAATTAACAGTTTAATAGTGCAGATGGAGAAGGATCTCACACGATCGGCCGAGCTCTTTTTAAATCGACTACACGTAGTACCGGGAGTAAAGGTCATACATTGCTCATACATGCTCATAAGGGAGCCCTGAGATCCGGACCTTCTCTTGTCACACCCGAGGGCCCCGGCTACACACCCGCCCCATCAACAGGTTTTATCACCCTGCCACAGGTCCCTAATTCAGTGGTTCTTTTCGCGGCACCTCCCACTATCCTTTTGAACTTCGGACATTGGGCATGTATGTTCACTGATGTGCGAAGAAGAATATGATGCTGAAACGATGAGTCCAGATGCCGGAAGTTCCAAATGGACCCGTGGTCCGCCTACATCAAAAGGATACTTATAGGCAAACCAAAAATGAATTGAAAACAATCAGTTCTCAGTCAGCGATTCAAATTTTGTGCAATAATTGACATAAGTATATATCCCTTTCGATGAGCTACATACTGTTGCCTTTGAAAATTAGAAGTTAGTTCGCATTCCTTCGGCGTCGGCAGACACAAATGGTTACGGCAGTCTTCACGCTTCGAGATGAGGATGTCGCGATTGAAAATTAAGGTAGGGACTGGCGATTGTCGGGATTACCTGATGATGACCACGTTCCTCCTTCTGATCGTAGGTTTAGCCGTAGGATATAACAATGTCTTTGAAGGACAACCAAGGAGACATTTGAAGAAGGCACAAAGAGTTAAATCCGAACAAAGTGAGGACACTGGATATATCACACCGTCTTATACTCAAAACGAATTTTGTAGGTACTTGGTAGGTCGTGCCCCTGAGTCTCTTGTTAAGGCTTAATGCTAAAACAATCGAGAACATACTTTCGGGCCCCCTTCTGCCCTTAGCACGTAACACGGTATTTGAAGATTTGACACACTAATAGGATAACAGTGAGCGCACATTAGTTAGTTAATATGGAGAGAGACTATCATCAATGAAGTTCCTAGGTCATGCACCCAGGCTTCGAATTAAGAGATTCTGTACAAGCCTACCGTGATACATAGTTATGGTTTGACACTTTTGATATTCGGTACGGTTTCCGTCTTGTCATATGCGATAAAATCATTATCTGCGTTGGCGGAGTCACAAGTGCGAGCTAAATGACACACCGCTCGTGTTAGTTTTCTACTTATTAAATTAGTTTTATAATTAGATTCATTAGTTTAATTAATAATAATAATTTAATTAATAATAATTAATTTAATTAGTTTAATAATTCGTTTTCTAATTATTAAATAAAAATCGCCAATAACGCTCGTTCGCTCGGTAGAAAAATCGAATTGCGATTAGACTCAGAATGCGTACCAGGCATTTTGAATTCCCTAAGATAGGTACGTATTGATAATGTTCAATATTCCACTTTGTACCATATAAAGAAGAATAAATATGCAACGAGAGGAACCTACGGTGATAGCAAAATCGCTCAGAAAATTATAGCAAACAGACACGATAGCTGAATTTTGCTATTTGCTAATAAAGCTATTAAATATTGTAGTGGGCACTTACTGTACAAGGCTCCGAGTCAAAACAGTCGACTTACAATCCGCCGTTGCGATAAAATTTGTCTAAGATTGCACGAAATATGATTTAATTCAAGAATAAAAGGGATAGCATGTACCTACTTTAATATATGAAAATCGTGTGAATTACAAAACAATCAGATTTTAGTGCCCGTATTTCATAGAAATGAACTATATACTGTAAATGTAAACACCTGATTGCTACCTTCAACAGTAACGCGTGAGTCCACTTTAGGTGCGTATATCATGGTTGTTCTTTTATCACAAACTGAATCGTGGAAAAGTTTGCGTTCACATTTCTGCAATCGGTATTTGCAAATTTTGTGAACGCGTACAAGGGTTTTCTGATGTGCGAACGGAATTTAGATACGCCACGTTTCTGTTTTTCGCACGGTTATCCCTGTTTATCAAATGACATGCTGAATCGGACAGATATATTCGCGGTCTATGTGTTTATTATAGTATACGAAAAAAATCGACTGGTAATCGAGTTTTCACTTTAATTGGATTTTCACGTATATTTCAGCAAATCGTAAAATAGCCAGAGAGAACATCACTTAGGTATTGCTGTATCGCAAATGGTGTTCCCATACATAGGGTACAACAGTGATTTGTTCGCGTTCATAGCTTTTATGATTGTGAACTGTTTTGCCAAAAGATCAACCCCAGTGTACGCACCTAAAGTGGACTTACGCATAAAACGGTGTCTGCTTTTGCACCGTCGTTTTCTTATGTCCTTTTCAGGTGCATATGTCGATGTTGATGAAGAGTTTTTAATTAAAATTGCGGGTAATGACAATTGTCGCATTAATAATAGTCAAGATATGAAATGGCAAGTTAAACCGGTTAAAGATGTTATCAAATACGCCAAGAGTCGCATTGGAAAACGCAAGTTTCAATATATCCTTCACAAAGCAAACTGTGAAACTTTCGTCAACGAATCACGCTATGGAAAACCGGAAAGCATACAAGTAAGCGCGTCATAAAAATGTATTAGGTATTACATAGTTTTGTGTCTGCCATGTACCGTTAAATAAATTCCATTGGTCTGGGTAAATTTTTAATCATCCTTTCTGCTGTTTCAACCCTATAAATACAATAATGGGTTAGGGTGTAGAGAAAACTGCGATAAACTTGAGTTATTCAAAGTTTAAGGAGTTGGATGTTGAGGTAAGCGGCAAAAATATATTTGAAAGTTTTGTACAGATGCATTAATGCCGAAAGGCTCATCAGAGTTCGCAGTTACAATTTACCTAATTTTTACTCATTTAACTAATATGATTTAGTGCACCTGTGTCAGAATTATTTCAAAATTTGCCGGGCCAAAGTGCTGTTCCCTAATTTCGTCTGATATACAGGAATTATGTGTTTTCGATGTTTTATTCGCATAATGCGTAGAATGACAATAACTCTTGTCCTTTATTTATTGAATTTCACAAACTCTCCAACCAAGCGATTATATTAAGCTGTGACGGGCTTTTTCCGGATATTCAGAGTCGACGGCCCAAATGGATACAGCGCGAAAGTTGAAACCCGTTGCGAAATATGAATTGCATACCTGCTCATAGGGAGAGGGAGGATTATCCGACCTGAGGTGTCGTAATCCCCCATCGGCGTGAAATGGCGATCCGCCCCATGACATGTCCTAGGTGTAGCGCCGAACTTTTATGCGACGCCCAAGCTGTCGCCCGATTCTTCTGAGAGACCAGAAGCAAAACCCTCCCGCGATCCTATGAGCCGGCTGGCCCCCGCTGGATCCTAGAACCTCGAGCATGTATGATGAATTGGTACTTTTGAAGTATGTTTTAGAATTCCCACAGCCAGAAATTTATAATTTTTGAAGATAAAGCTGAAATTTTGGTACCACTCGACTCAACTGTAAAAGGCTGCTCAAGGAATATCCACTTGGTCCATATTTATGAGAATTTTTCCTATTTTTTGGATTGCTAGAGCCTTAGCATAGGTCGTTAGTCCTTGAACCAATACAGTTGATTATATATACCCTCGTTCGACTCAGCCCGCCAATACGGCTCGAATTACTCATAAAATTCTGCGTTTAAGTAGAAAATTTTTCTCGAAAATTTTTGGTACCAAAAGGTAAATTTTTTATAGAAAGTTTTACATCAGCTGAGTTACCGCTGAAGAAAATAAATCGAAAATTCACATTTATCGGAGATCAGGATTAGCTTGAAGTTCACGGATTTTTGTTTTTTTTTGCGATTTAGAGATGATTTTCTCAATTGACCATATTTCTTAGTTCGACATTTGATGTCGCAGCTTACAATGAAACTAGTAGATTAAACAAAACAACCCTACAGAGTCATGGTTATATAAATGTGCTCCTGGCACAAATTTCAACATGGCCTATTGTTCTTTATACCACCTCGGCCCTACTTTGGCCTCTTTATAGATTTCATTTGATTTGAGTTAAAATTTGTTGCCATTTTAATATAAAATATTTCATGAGAAGGTATATTAATATATCGTAGTTTGAACTAAAAATTAAAACCCCATATCATGAAATTTCAGGAACCCGATAGATTTTGAAGATAGTATCGTGTAAAAGTACATATATGCAAACTAGAAACGTGTTTTATAAGAAAACGCTCAGCAAATTGTGGTCTACGTTCTAAAATAGTGACAGTGAGCAGTACCGATAGGTTCTTGTTTTGCGAATTGTGATCATGTACGTAAAAGGAATATACCATATTTATAGATATGTAACGATGAAGCCACGAATCAAGTGTCGGGTAGATATTAAAAGTCAATAATAATTTACAATATTAAAAACATTTAATATTTAAAATTTATAATGATGTTTTGTTTTCACGGGTGAGCTTTGTTTTAAAACTTAAATTGTTAAAATTTTTCTGAAAAGCTTCGGCTAAAGGTTTTTTATGAATTTTGACATTTTTGCAAAAGATGTTTCGGCGTCAAAGTTTAGTGTGGAAGTAAACTTGAGGTGACCTCACGAACCGTCCTATTTTGTCGTAAGCCATATCGAATCACAAACCCCTGTTACGGAAAATATGCTGAGTTTCATTCGGTTTTTCGCTCACTGAAAATTGGCAAAATCAAATGAAGTGCTAGAAATTATACTTTGTGTTCGAACAGAATTTAGGCGTTTTCAACTTGCAAAAGTTCGCTTCCCTAATGCCTAATTATTTAAATTTGGATTATGGAGTGTTCGCGAACAAATTTAATGCAAAGGTGACGTCACCAGCAAATCGATTCTGTAGTTAAACTCTTGGTGTTAGCGATCAAACTGATTTACAATTCGACAAATTTTCGTTCTCAAAAATTTGGGTAATTTTACTTGAATTTTCGCGAACACAAAATGGCTAGATTTCAATAGCGAGCAGAGTGTTTGTGAACAGTTTTACGCCTAATTTCAATTGGCCAAAAAGCTTCCGTAATTATTTTATACAAAATTACAAAATAGGATGGCTGGGGAGATCATCTTAAGTTTAAACAGCCTAGTATACATAACCCAAATCTTCTTTGAGTATGTTGCAGTTTTCGTGCGACGATACTGGAATAAATCGAATTATCTAGCTCGCTCTGTTTGTTGCAGCGCTGCGGCCGGTATTGTATCATCGGCAGCCTGCGGTGGTTGTACTAACACTACTCCAATAAAATAGCTTGTACCAGGAACGTTGGGTTAGTTCTGTGATATAAGTTGCTAGGCAAGCATCAGTTTTGCGGACTGCCCCGTCTGCTTTTGCGGACGGGCGTAGGCTGCGGTATCGGCCACCAAATAAAATGGCTCTGTGGACGTACCCGGCTGATCCCACCGGACGCACGTGGCTGCTTAAATACTAGGTATACTCACTCGGACGTGCGCATTTGCTGTGGCGGACGATGCGTTTGCTACTCGATCAGATCAAACTATTCGCAAGTGCTCGTTAGGAAGTCGACCGCCAGACATTCGCCGATTACCAGGAGAAAAAATTTATTGACCGGCCGTTTGACTTCAAAACCGGCCGTTGCCCAATACTAATCAAAATTGCTAAAATTTTTTGGCCCTCCTCAACGAGGGCTAATTTATCTATATTTGTTCAAATACACATATATAACTTGCTAGGCTTGGGACATGTCCATGTTTATTTTTTGGGTCACATGATATATATTTAACCCTTTAACGCCCGAATTAATTGAAGCATTGTGCGTTTCACAAAACGAAACTGGCAAGAGATAGCGAACAACGGTTATACGGATTAAAGTGACGTACGAAAGCCACAGAGCTATCTGGAGCTGTGACTCGATTCTTTAAGGAAACGACATGCAAACAGACACTTACGCGGAAAAACTCAGTTAACTCAACTTGTTCACAGCATGAGCAGTCTTCGTTGGTGGACAGTAAGCGTCAAATAGTTAGCCAAGCTATAGGCCAAATTTTGAATAAATTTAGATAGCGACCTATTCGATTTTACACATGTAATTTTGTCATTTTTAAGGTAGAAACGGCAACAGAGGTAGCGGCAGCCGGCATTGTTGTGGGCGCCGTGGCGCTTACAGCGTTTGCTGTCACTTCTATGTTCAGTTCTTCGACACGAAGAAATGCGCGTTAAGTACTCGATTGATATCAAGTTATTCAGTAAACGGAATAAGTAGATAGAAAATGGGGGTTTTACCCCCCCCCCACACACAGTGGTGGGGGAAGTGGGGTGATGACTCATGGCCCCCACACAAGTGTGGTGGTTGATTAATGACCCCCACACGCATATATATATATATAATATACTCAATAACCACATGTGGGGTATATATTTCGGTTGTGACATATTCTTAAAGATGTTTATAACCCCACACATATTTGAAAAACATGGTTCATCAGGGGATGGATCATATTTTTATGGTTCACAATATACAATTATTAAATTAATTAATAAAACTATTAACAAACCTGATAAAACCATAATTAGTAATAATAACCGGGTGGTGGTGGAAAGACGGTTTGAAAACATTATAGGAAACTGTCGCGAATCTGGAGATACTGATCGAATCCGGGTTGTGATGGATACGCGTCGCAATGTCGTCATTACTGCATATCCTGTGGGGTAGTATGTGGGGGCTTTGACTTGTGTGGGGTAAATATCGATGGTGTGGAGGTAAAGTGGGGCCTGTTGGGTTGACATATGATGCTGTTTTGACAGATGGTGTAGACGGTTATTTAATCAAGACTTCACTGGTTTTGGATTCACTTTCAAGTTTGTTTTTTACACTCACTTCGTTATGGCTTTCACTCAGTCTGTCGGCAATTTTGATTCGCTCAATGTATTAGTCGACCAC